>JAOXYA010150825.1:0-21380 GCA_028565675.1 Sorex palustris | reverse complement strand
GTCTCCAATGGAGACGTTACTGGGCCCGCTCGAGCAAATCGACGATCAACGGGAGGGCCTTTACCTTTATAATATTGGCCGATTATATATTATATATTATTATTATAATAAAACTAATTAAATAATTTTATTATTTAATTAGTTTTATTATTTAATTAGCCGGCATTATTATTATTATTAGTGTTTCGCTAATAATAAATAAATAAATAAATAATGGAGACAAGGGGCCAGAGCAATAGTACTTACAGTGGGGAGGGCATTTGCCTTGCACACAGCAGACCTGGGTTCAATCCCTGGCATCCCATATGGTCCCCAGTGCCACCAGGAGTTATTCCTGAGTGCAGAGCCAGGAGTAACCCCCGTGCATCGCTGGGTGTGACCCAAAAAGCCAAAAAATTTTTTAAAAAGTTTAATTTTTTAAAAATTAAAAATGGAGACAAGATGGAGCCAGAATGATAGTGTAGCGGGGAGGGCGCTTGCCATGCACCGACTGGCCTGCATTTGATCCCGAGCACCCCATATAGTCCTCTGAGCACACAGTAGTGATCCCCAAGTGCAGAGAGTAAGTTCTGATGATGGCCATGTGTAGCCCCAAAATAAAATGAACCAAATCATGGAAGGAAGATTCAGAAAGATAGGACAGTGGGTAAGACACTTGCCTTGCACACAGTTCACCTGGGTTTGATTCCCAGCACCCCATATGGTCCTCTAGTCTCTCCACAAGTGATCCTTGAGCACAGAACCAAAGATTCTCAGAACTTACTGAGAACAGCCAGGTGTGGCCCCAAAACCACCAAAAAAATATATAAATGGGGGGGATGTCCACAATTCTAAAATAGCATTATATTTTCAAAGATCTAAGGACATGAGACTGTTGTCCTGCATGGATATTTGGGACAAGTCCATGTGAATTCCAAAGGGGAAGGAGGATTGGAAGCATGTTAAGGTTCAGAAGCTGTGGGGCTGATCCCAATGAGATGCTAGAGTGGAGGCAGGATAGCTGGTTCTAAGGCTGCAGAGTTGCAGCCCAGATATTCTCAAAGTGAAAGATGAAGCTTTGGGCCAAAGTGATAGTACAGTGGGGAGGGCATTTGCCTTGCATGTGGCCAACCAGGGTTCCATCCCCGGCATCCCCTATGGTCCCTCAAACATTGCCAGGAGTGATCCCTGAGTGCAGAGCCAGGAGTAACCCCTGAACATTGCTAAGTGTGAAGCAAAGAGAGAAAAAAAAAGTTTTCCCTCTAACTCTAAGTGGGAATGTTGGCTCTCATGACTTCTTGTCAATATTGTCATAGTACCCAATGCAGTCAGGCAAAAATGAGAACTGAGGCATCATGCTTCAGGGACAGGTGGCTCAGTTGTGGCTCAGTTGGCAGAGAACATGCCTTGCATGTGTATGGGCTTGGCTGGAGCTGACTGGGGGCACCAAGCAGTGCTGGAAGTAGCCCTGCCTGCCCCACATACACACCCCAGCATTTCCAGTAGTGGCTCCAACAAAATGGAAAAAAAGCATCAAGATGAAAAAGGAAGGGGCTAGAACCATAGCACGGCGGATAGGGCGTTTGCCTTGCACGTAGCTGACCTGGATTCGATTCCCAGCATCACATATGGTCCCCCGAGCACCACCAGGAATGATTCCTGAGTGCATGAGCCAGGAGTAATCCCTGTGCATCGTCGGGTGTGACCAAAAAAACAATATATATATATATATGGAAGAAGTAAAAATATCTATCCCTATCTAACCATGTAAAAATATCTAACCATGTTTATGTTTATGAAGATGATGAAAACCCTCCAAGTGGCTTCTAGAACTGATAAGGTTAACCAAGTTGCAGGATCCAAGGCCCATTAAAGCAATACCCCTAAGTATCTAAGATTGTATGATTCTAAATTAGGGAAGGGGGTGGTTAGAATGCATGAGCTGGAGCTCAGGCAACCTGTGATGCCCCCCCATGCCTCTTCTCTTCCTGCAGGCTGGCTGAAGGCAGTGCAGGTGCTTATGGTGCTGTCACTCATCCTCTGCTGCCTGTCCTTCATCCTGTTCATGTTCCAGCTTTACACCATGAGGCGAGGAGGGCTCTTTTACGCCACTGGCCTCTGCCAGCTCTGCACTAGTGAGTACTGTTCCCTGGGAAGGGGCGGGCAGTCTTCCCTAGGGCCCTGAGAATGGACACCTGGTGTCAGAAAACAATTCTCAACAGCCCAATGCCACCGGGTTGCCATTCTCAGAGTCCCCGTGGTGGTTTGTGGCACGTGTCTGAGTCACCGGACAGGCAGTGGGCAGTGTGGGCTAGCGCTTCGGTTCCAAGGAGCCAGGTTCAGGGAAGGGGAAGTGGGCAAATTCTTTAGATTCAAGTGATAGAGGGGGCGGGGCTGGAGCGATAGCACAGCGGGTAGGGCGTTTGCCTTGCACGCAACCGACTCTGGTTCAATTCCCAGCATCCCATATGGTCCGCTGAGCACTGCCAGGTGCTCCTGAGTGCATGAACCAGGAGTAACCCCTGTGCATTGACGGGTGTGACCCAAAAAAGAAAAAAAAAATCAAGTGATAGAGGGGAGCGGGACAGGCATTTCCAGAGAGCCCCCTGAAATCACTGTAGTAGCCTTTTTGTTTTCTTTTTGTTATTTGAGTCACACTTGGCAATGCTCAGGGTTTACTCCTGGCTCTGCACTCAAGGACCATTCCTGGTGGTGTATGGGGAACCTTATGAGATGACAGGGATGGAACCTGGCCGGCCGCACGCCTACCTACTATACTACCCCTCTGGTCCCATGTAGCAGGGTCTTATATTGAAGATGGCCGCCTGATGGTGGTTCTAATCGACCTTCTGTGTATCAGAGATTACAGGGGCATATGTGTGCTCTTCAATTTGGAGCGGGGTTGTGCAGGAGGCTTCAGATGCAGAAGACTAAATTAATTACATTTCGCAGTCTGGGGCACTTGTTCTTCCGAGGTTCCTCCAAAACCGTCTGTCTTGCTGTATAAACTATTTGCATGTTTGACTTAAGAAAGGACACCCAAATATTGCCCTCGAATGGCTGCATGGGGGGATAGACAACGTCCTATTTCCTAGCGGGGACCCAGAGAGCTTGACTCGGGCTCCCAGAATCCTCGCAGGCACTACGGGAGCGAACCACAACTCCCAGAAGGCGGCGGCGCTGCGTGCTCGCGCTCCCGCAGCCTCCCTCCACCTGGGGGCTGCTGGGAAACGAAGTCCCCGGCGGGCGGACCCCGGTGACCCGTGATCCCCATCCCCTCACAGGCGTGGCCGTGTTTACCGGGGCGCTCATCTACGCCATTCACGCCAAGGAGATCCTGGCGAAGCTCCCACCGGGCGGCAGTTTCGGCTATTGTTTCGCTCTGGCCTGGGTGGCCTTCCCACTCGCCCTGGTCAGTGGGGTCATCTACATCCACCTGCGGAAGCGAGAGTGAGCGCCCCGTCTCACCCAGAGCCCCAGCTCGCTCAGGTTCCCACCGCCTCACCCGAGTCTTCGTCCCTCGCCTTGTTTTAAGAATAAAATCTTATACATCCGCCTCTGCCTGTCTGCCTTCCATCTTTCCGAGACATGAGCTGCTCATGTCTGATTGCTCCTGCAACTGGGAAGGGCACCCATCCGCAGCGCCCTCCAAAATGGTCTCAATCCAGACCTCCTGCCGCCTTTACCCACAATCCAAAAACCTGGGGAGAGATAGTACAGGGGTTAAGGCATTTGCCTTGTGTCACACACGCACACACACACAGAGATCTCAGGCACTGCGTGGTCCCCCAAGCACAGCAAGGAGAGACCCTCTCCAGAAAAGAGCCCCAAAGACTCATCCCTTCCAGGTGTAGAATTTCAGAAACCAGGTCTCTGGTTTTTCTCTCAGACGGAGGCCTCCCCAAGTCACTGACTCTTTCTCCAGCACTCAGCCTTTAAATGCTTTTCCATTTCCCTCTTAGAACCCCATATCCAGCCCACACCTCCAGATGCTGCTGCTTCTGATGTTCCTAACTTACCTGGCCTATAGCTCCCCCTTGTGGGAGGGGGGGTGTTGAGCTGCACCCTGTGGTGTTCAGGGGGCTATACTGGGATCAATGCTCAAGGAGTCAGTGCAGTGCCAGAGATTAAATCCCGACCTTCAGCATCAGTGCATGTACCCTTTCAGCTATCCCACGCACACACTGCTACCTTTCATAGAAGAGAACCTGGCTGGGCACCTACCATTTTTACCAAGAGAAACAAAGCACCCCCAATTGTGTCCTAGATTACTACCCTCTTGGATGGGAGAGAGGAGGGAAGAGGGGGAACAACACTGGAAAAGTGTCACCGAGACCATATGACCCCTTAGCCAAAACTAGCTTCGCACTCTCTCTCCCCGCAAGCCTACCCAGCACATTTGGACACATGTGGGAGGGAGGAGGGGAGGCTGGATTTGACACAATCCATTACTGGGTTGTGTGCCTTTGGGCAGCAAACAATCTGCACAGCTGTGCACAGCTTCCCGGTCCCCCTCAGTCTGAAGATGTGCCTTGCCAGGAAACCGGAGCCTCTCCTTAGGGATCAGGCCCTCCTCTTGGCTCCTCTTCCGCTCTATTGCGTCAACTGCCAACTTCGAGCCCAGACTTGAGGATTACAGGCCGCTCAACCACAGCATTTCCTCAACTTTCGGCATCTTCTTCCAAGACCTGCTGCTTCCCCACTCACCCGAATTTACTAAATATGCTTTATTTTCTTTGGAGATGGGGTGGGGGAGAAATGGAGAGACCAATAAATATTGCACCGACTGTGGGTGCCGGAAAGATCAAGACAAAGGTAGTTTCTGTAGAAATGATGAGACCTGGGTTAGGGAAGGCACCTGAGGTCCTTAGGGCCCGAGTGGAAGTGGGTCTTGGAGTGAGTAGGGTCTTCCTTCTAGTCCACAGCTTTGTTCCTGGCACAAGGCACCCAACCCCTTCAGCACGGACAAGCTAATCAGCAGCTGACAAGATGGCCTAAAAATCCTAGGAAGATCAGGTTTCCTTTAGAAATTCTTTGCAGACAACTGGCTGCCCCAGGTTGATGGTGCCCAGCAGCTGTCACTGGCAATTAGCCCAGAGAGCAGGGCTATAAGACTTTCATTGGCTGCCGGCTGGAGCTCCGCCTTGGTGAACAGGATGGGCAACTTGCCCAGTGCAGGCTAAAAAGACAATGATATATAGCCTCGGGAGGGCACTGCTGAACAACGGTGCCTGGTGGTTTGCAACGTTGAACAGCTGTGATTGGCTGACACTCCTCAGTCAAACCATGATTGGAGGTTAATGGGGGGGGTAATAAAAAGATAAAGTTTTGATTGGCTGATCACCAAAAGAGGCGGGCCGATCAAAGGGATGCCTTGAATGGCAGCTTTAAGAATAAATGTAACGGCTCGCCTGTAATTGAAGATTGGGGCGGGGCAAAGCGTAGCAACAGTGATTGATAGCTTGTCTCGCAGGAGGAGGGCCTCAGTGCCCAACCAGGTGGTCGTGCGGGGCTGGGTAGAGAGATTTCTGTCCAGGGTTGCCGCTGCTGTGTGCGGCCAGGGGGACTGTAGTAGCCAGGGGATCTAGTGTGGGGAGCCCCGGGGGCGGGTACATCTCGGTTGTGGAGGACAGGGCTTGAAGGTGGGCCAGAGCCCGAGTTCCGTTGAAGGTCACCTCAAAACCTGACTGGGTCAGGAGCCAATTCTCCACTTCGGACTGGAGCCACCGGGAAGTCTCTGCGGGGGGATGGGGGGCACGGGGGAAAGGCTGGTATGAGAGGTCAACCTGGGGCTGGAAAGGGGCAGTGGGGAAGATGCGGGGCCAGGAATATGAGGGGTGTGGGAGAAGCCTAGAAGGGGAGTGAAACCGGGGAACCAGATTCAAAGGGGGAAGGTCTCGTACTGAGAAGGGGACCAATTGGAACGCAACAGGAAGGGGACCAGGATCTCTTTGGGGAGAAGTGGGCTCATATATGAGGAGTGCTCAGGGTGTGGGGACAAAAGGGATCATACCACAACGACCAGTTGATCCAAGACCCCTCTCCGGTTAGCGGTCAGGAAGAGGGAAGTCACCCCAGGGAGGGCCCACATCCATCAAGACCAGAAGATGGGTTCAAGTGGTTCAAAAGTCGTGTCTGCTGAGGGTCAGGATCATCTCCGAAATCAATCAGCTTCACCAGTAGGAGGGGTTGAGGAGGGGGGGAAGCGACAGGGGTGGAGGGGGTGGAGCCTGGGAAACTAGGAAAAGCCTATTCCAGGCTGGGGAGCCGGGGGAGTCGCTGTAGACGGGCGTGGCCATCGGTGCAGCGAGGCTGTGGGCGGGGCGCAGTGGAGGCGGGGCCTCGGTGGGGCGTGGTCGTGGGCGCGGCCACGATGGGGGCTGCGTGGGCGGGGTCTCGCGGGGCGGGGCTTACCTTCAGGCTGGTCGCTCAAGTCCACAGGCCGCCGTGCCAGGAAGCTGTGAGCCAGCAGCGTCTCCTTGGTGTGCTCGTCCTGTGCGCGGTGAGCCAGGGCGCAGAGCAGCTCCGAGTTGTTGGACGTGCTGCGGTAGTAGAGCATGTGCGCCAGCTCCAGCGCCTGCACGTTGCGCCGCTGCCCGAACATCTGCAGGAGGAATACCCCTTCATCACTCCCGCCGCTCCCTCTGTTGCTCCAGGCCCGCCAGTTTTTGATAGTTTTGCTTTTGGTTTGGTTTGGTTTGGTTTGGTTTGGTTTGGGGCTCACACCATGCGGTCCTCGGGGCTTACTCCTGGCTCTTTGCTCAGGGATCACTTCTGGAGGTGGTGCGGCACCATATGAGGCACAGGAATCAAAACTGGCTTGGCCGCGGTGCAGGGCCAGCGTCCGACCCGCTGTACAATCACTTACGCATCCATGGCACTGGTTTGCTCTACAGTCATGGACTGAGAATTGGTTTGGGGATTTCCAGGCCAGAAAAGAGTTTTTGCCACAGAGTTTTTCCTCACTATGAGGTTTTGTGAAAAAAAAAAAAAAATCAATCCTGATCTTTTAGACACAGAAGTATTTCCAGCTGGAATGTCTTAAGATTTGCTTCAAGACCTGCAAGCAGGTGAGCTGGTCTCTGGGCCCAGAGGGATAGCCTATCGCTAACTGGAAAGACTGCCCACTGGCCACATGGGAGCCATCTTATGGTTTATTTCTGTGTGGTTTAAACTTCCTATGATAAAAAATAAGGGGTTTAGAACTACGCTGAGGCCAGCAGTTGAGCACATTGCTCGCATGTGTAAGGCCCTGGGTCCTATCCTGAGCCAATAATGATCAATAAAATAGGGGCTGGAGAGATAGTCCAGTGGGTAGGGCACTTGACATTGCAAGTAACCTAGGTTGATCCCTAGCATCCTATAGGGTCCCCTGAGCCCCACCAGGGGTGATCCCTGAGTGCTGAGCCAGAAGTAAGCCCTGAGCATTGTTGAATGTGCCCCCCCCCCAAGAAAAAATTAATTAAATGTTACCTTGTAAAGGGAAGTGCTAACCCATAATAAATAAAAAGCTGCTTTGAAGGAATAAAGGGGAGGATCTGGGGCCCAGCTGTTTCTAGGCTGCCCCCTTCCTCACCCTGAACCCCTTCTCCACCATTGCCCCTTCCCCACTCGGTGTCCTTAGCTGAGAAGAGAAAATGAGAGGCCACCAGTGCTTTCTGGGGCTCACTCCAAAATTCCTCCATTCATTCACCCACATAAAATGTACAGAGCTGTCAGTTTTAGGCCCTACACCCCAGCCAGTCCCAACTCTGCATCTCACAGCCCTGAGCACTTGGCTGGGTGCTGAGTCCTCAGGTCATGTTTTCTGGAACCCGCAGTGGGGACAGTAAGGCCTGGAAGTTGATAAAACACTTGGGACAAGTTCCCGGCCTCTAAGAGGTATTTAAACCTTTGTGGCTATTAACGATTTCTCCCCTCTCTGCCTTTGAAATGAGCATCCTCAGCCCACAATCCAGCAGCAAAACGGGTCGCCAGGTCTGAGCTAGGTGCCCATCCAAGATGAAGAACAGGGGACATGCAGTAGAGGCATGGGGCTGGGGGAAGAGGATTTGAGGTCTGGCAACTGGGAGAGAAATCTTTGGTGATGTGGTGAGATGCAAGAGTGAGAACCTGAGCACCTGCCAGAAGCAGGCAGGGAGGAAGCAGCTATGCGGGGAGGCAGGGGAGCCCCAACTACATGCCAGGATCAGAGACTCAGCCCAGAGGGCACTAAATTCACCAGTGAACAGGGCCACAGGCCCAGCCAATGAGTGGAAAGACAGGGTCTCCCTGGGATGGGCCTCAGGCATCCCCCCAGCTCCACAACCCCTCCTCTCTCTGCCCGCCTCAATGCCTTTCATGTCGCTGGGACCAGCCAGGCCTCCATGCTCATTCACTCTACTCAAGACCCTCTGGGGCCTCATATCTCCAGCCTCCCCCAGGCCCCAAGCCCAGGAGGCCCCCCAAGGCTAGCAGACAGCCCCTCCTCCAGGTTCAACCCCCCACCCCCCAGCTTCTCTCCTGGCCTCCAGGGTCCTTGGCAGGAACCCGCCCCCCCCACCACTCCACTCCCCACGCAGCCCTTCTCAGCCAGCACTGCCTGGCTTTTATCTGCGGGATTTATTACCCGTCCTCCATGTTCCGCTGGGATGGAGGGAAGCAGCTTGAAAACTAATGAAGCCACGAGGGAGAGATCGAAAGGCAGATGCCTCACACCAGACCCACAATTTCCGGGTGGATGACAATCCTGAGAAGACTCGGTGAAGAGCAGCTTCTAACCAGGCCGGGGAAGAGGTTACGGCATTTGGCCAGCAAGGGCAAGGGACGGCCCCCAACGGGGCCGAGGCTGTGAAGATTTGGATGATGAACAACCTGCACAACTGTGCGATTCGCACACTCAGTGGAATCAGGCAGGGAGCTGGTTAAAAATAGCTTCCTGGGCCCCCGCCCAGAGTTTCCAATTCTGTCCATTTGGGCTAGAACCCAGGAGGCAGCAAGTCTCAAACAGCTCCCCTGGTGACTATAACAGAGATGCCGAGAACAACGGCCCAATTGGTAATAGTAATCAGAACAAAAGTCCTGCTGCTTCTCCTCAGTCAGGGCTTTGGAGACTGTCACCTCTCGACCCTTGTCAGATATGCTCAAAACTCCTTAGATCTGTCACGGGCTTGTTTCTGAATCAATCAGAACATCCCAAAAACCTTTTACTGTTGCCAAATTTTCCACAACACCCACATTCAATTACTCAACACCATATGGGATCACAACCCCCACTTTCAGAAGTTAGGTCTGGGGGACAAGAGAGATACCACAGTGGGGAGGGCTTCTGCCTTGCACGCGGATAACCGGGTTCAATCCCCAACATCCCATATGGTCCCTGAGTACTGTCAGGAGTGATTCCTGAGTGCAGAGCCAGGAGTCACCTCTGAGCATCCTCAGGTGGAACCCCAAAACAAAACAAAACAAAAAGTCATGGAGCTAGAAGATAGGCGAGCTGGATTCAAACTCAGGCATCTAGCTCTACAACCACAATCCCTTTAGCAAGTTGCCAAAGTTCCTCTCCAAGCCAGTATTTCCAGGTGACCTTGTCTGCACTTAGGCCCAGGAACCTTCAGGTTCATCCTCCCTCACCCCCGCTCACTGGCCTGCACACCTGCACCAGGAGGAACTGGAAGCTGAGACCAAGAAGCCTGCAGAGGACAGGGGAGGGCTCAATGGCCAGAGGGAAGCCCACAGAGTCCCCTAGCACCCAGGTGTGACCCTCACCAAAAAAGAAATAAATCTGCCCAAGGTGGAACAGAACAAATGAGGTAAAGAAAGATGAAGAGGGAGTGACAGAACAGTGGGTGGGGCATTTGCCTTGTATGTGGCCCACCCTGGCTGGATCCCTGGCACCCCATATGGTTCCCCAAGCCTGCCAGGAGTGATCCCTGAGTGTAGAGCCTGGAGTAAGCCCCAAATGCCACCCAAAAACCAAAAGCAAAATCAAAGAAGGGAAGCAGGGAGGAGAGGGATAGAAAAGAGGAGAGGGAGGGGGGAAGAAGGGAAAGGGGAAGTGAGGGACAAGAAGGAATAAAGGGGGAGGGAGGGAAGAGAGGGAAGGGAAGAAGAAGTGAGGGGAAGGATGCAGAGGGGAGGGAGGAGAGAGGAGAGAAAGGAAAGGGAGGGGAGAGGGAGAGGAGAGAAGAGAAAAGAAGGGGGAGGGGAAGTGGGGTACAGCATGGAGCAGAGTTAGTGCATGAAGTAATACCCACAGAGGTGGCCTGATGCCCCCCCACACAGAGAAGAGGGAGGGGTGGGGGTGAGGGGAGAGGAACCCGCACCTTGGAGGCACGCATGCCCATGAAGACAGCGAAGAGCAGCAGCAGCAGCGACGTGGCCATCTTGAGGTCAGACAGCACCACCATGCCCACGTTGACGAAGAAGGCCATGCCGGAGACCAGCAGCGTTAAGTTGAGCAGCGCACGCTGCAGACGTGGCGTGCGCACCTTCAGCTCTGGCAGCAACAGCTCCAGACCCTCCAGGGGCGTGTCCTTGAAGCTCTTCAGTACCAGGCGCCCCTGTTTAGTGCGGGCGGCGAGCACCACCCGCTTAAAGTATCTCCTGAAAGGCAAGGAGAAGGGCAGGGAGGTCGGTCAGGGTGCCCCCCCAGGAAGCTCCCTGCCCAGAGACTCTCACTGACACTATGGCCTCAGACACTCAGTGGGAAGCCAGGGGAACTAAGCCCATGCCCAGCAACCAGCAACGGGGGATCCAGAGGAACTCAGCTGGGTACCCAACAATGGGGGATCCAGGAGAAGTAAGCTAGGTGCTCAGCAATGGGGGAATCCATCAAAGAAGGCAATCCCGGGGCTGGAACAATAGCACGGCAGGTAGGGCATTTGCCTTGCACGCGGTCGACCCGGCTTCGATTCCCAGCATCCCATATGGTCTCCCGAGCACCACCAGGAGTAATTCCTGAGTGCAGAGCCAGGAGTAACCCCTGTGCATCGCTAGATGTGACCCAAAAAGAAAAAAAGAAAGAAAGAAAGAAAGAAAGAAAGAAAGAAAGAAAGAAAGAAAGAAAGAAAACTGGGGGACTAGAACGATAGCACAGCAGGTAGGGCATTTGCCTTGCATGTGGCCAACCTGGGTTCGATTCCCAGCATCCCATATCCCATATGCAGAGCCAGGAGTAACCCCTCTGCATCAACGGGTGTGACCCAAAAAAGAAAAAGAAAAAAGAAGAAGGCAATCTCCTGATGCTGGGCATAGAGGTTTCTTGGGATTCCAGGTGCTTAATGAGAGCTGGGAAAAAGAAAAAAATAAAATAAAATTATACACACACACACACACACACACACACACACATATGTTGGCAAGCATGGGAGTGCTCTGAAAATCAGGGGAGACAAAAGAATGACAGTATCTCCTATGAGCAGCTCAGAGAAGTAAGAGCAGGGCCGGAGCCATAGTCAGCAGGGAGAGTGTTTTCCTTGCGCCATGGACCAGGGTTCACCCATCCATGGCATCCCATAAGGTTTTCACACTAGGAATGATTCCCAAGTCCAGAGTCGGAAGCCAGGGGTGGCCTCAAAGGAAAACAAAAATGAATAAGAATTTCTTACTCTCCTTGGGAAGGTAACATTTGGAAGGCCCGCCCCAACACCCCTGTCCAGGTCCCGGACACTCTGACCCCACACTGACCTGTCAGTCCCTTCTCGACTCTACCCTCACTCCCTTTTGCCACAGCGAGGACACAAGAACTGCCTCACCTCTCCGCGGGCGCCGACCTGATGAAGAAATCGCGCCGGGAATTTGCACTGAGCTTCGGGGGCATCTGCCCAACGCGCTGCCCCAGGGCCCAGAAGTGAATGTAGATATACTGATCCAAATTTACTGTCACCTGCCAGGGGGTGAAAGAGGCAGCCACTGAGCATGGGGTGTGTATCATATTACCCCCGCCCCCACCAGGATCACCAGTCCCCAGAGTCGGGCCATGTCTGCAGGCTCTTGTCCCACGCAGCCCAATCACATTACAATGCCATTTTTGGAGGTGGGCAGACAACACCCAGCGGTGCTCAGAACTTACTCCTGGCGACTCAGGGGACCTTATGGGATGCAGGGATTGAAAGCACGTCGGCCGTGTACAAGGCAAATGCTCTGCACGCTGTACTTTCGCTCCGGCCCCTATTTAGTTTTTGTCTTGTGTTTTGTGGGGGCTGCACCTGGCAATGCTCAGTGGTTACTCTCAGCTCAGGGATTAAGAATTGTTCTTGGCAGTGTCCGAGGGGCCATGGTGTGCTGGGAACTGATGCCCAAACTTCACACTTGCAAAGCAAATGTTCTCCCACCGCTGAGCCACATCCCCAGCCCAATTTCAATATTTTTATTGTAATTCTGTTGGCCTCGAAGAATATTTTGTGCCAGGGGCTCGTGCCATGTTCTGGACTACAACTCCCGGCAGCCTTTGCCACCCCAGGACTCTGCCCCTGCTCCAAAGGTTCCTGGGAGTTGTGAAGCAGATACCTGGACCTCATCCTGCGGGTGGTGGACGGCCAGCGCATAGGCCAAGGCATCCTCGGACAGTGGGGAGAAGTTGGCCTGGTCCAGAAGGGGCTCCAGAGCCCGAAGCACCTCCCGCTCACTGGCCAGACGCTGTGGGTCCGTGAGCGAAGACTCATGCAGGGTGTCCCTGTCAGGGTTGATGGGGTCATACATAGCCTGAGAGAAGGAAAGCCGGAGAGAATCCGTGAGGCTGGTGCCTTACCCCACTTTTGCCCACAGGCTGCCCCTGCTTGCTTCCAGGCCTGGTGCAGGCACCTGCAGAAAGAGGGGACACGTCTGGGGCTTATCTTCTCCCCCCAGGCATTCCCCAGGGTTCTCCCAAAGCCGCTGCATCCTGCGAACCCCCAGCCTTCGGCCTCTAGCCTAGATATCTATCCCAAGCCAGAGCTGCTGCAAGTCCCCACAGCACCCTAACAGTGCCGTGTCCCAAACCAGGTCCTGCACACCCCAACCCTACCCAGGCACCAGGGCCCACACCCTCTCTCTCACACCAGCCCTTCAGCCTGTCGGGACCATCGTGAGCCACAAGACCCTCGCGGACCCGTACCTCACTGGGCCAACCAGGATTATAGATCCCGAAACCCCCTGCCGGGGTCTGTGTTGGCCCCAGAGGGGCTCCAGGGTCCGGCCCCACCCGGACTATTCCCTCGTGTGACCACCAGAGGGCGCCGATCGCCAGCGCCTCTCCCTCCAGCGCAGAGTCGGTCCAGCTCCCATAGGATCGGCGGAATCAAAGTCTACACTTGAGGCCAGACAGCTAGTCCAGCGAGGTGCTTGCCGTGCACGCGGTCGACCCGGGTTCGATCTCCGGCACTGCATAGGGTCAGGAGATCACCCTGAGTGCAGAGTCAGGAGTAAGTCCTGAGAACCCCTCTGTGACCCTCCTCCTTTGCTTCTCTCCCCAGGACCTGCCCCTCCCTCACGCCTGCCTCCGGCCCTTTGCACCAACTGTTCCTTAGACCTCCACGTGGCTTGTGGTGCCAAGAGCCAAGAGCTGGGCGGGTTCTTTTCCTGCCCCATGCCGCTCCTTGCAAGGACTTTGCTCACCGGTCTCACCCACAGAAACAGCCCCCCCTCCCCCCACTGCAGGATCCTCCCAGGTAATCTCCCAGGACACCAGGACACATCCGTGTCAACAATTCAACAACAGCACAGAGCCCAGCCACCCCCAATTTCTAAGGCCCAGGGTGAGAGTCCACTTGAACCTGGTTATCCAGGCATATGGGGGCAGGACAGTGGAGGGCAGAGTGGGCTGCAGCGAGAACTGAAGGGAGAGCCGGGCAGACTAGAGTGGCCCAAACCCACCCATGCCCTGCGCAGCCCAAACAAATCACTTCTGGAAGGAACCCCAAAGCCAGGGAAAGGTCCTGTCTGATAAATGCTTGGGGCTGGGTTTCTCCCACACACTGATTCATGTAGCCACGGGTCACAGGGGAGGTCTGTTGCTCAGAGTGTCCAGCCTATGTAATGAATGGCCCTTCAGACCAATAATAACCCTGGACTGGGGCCAGGAGATAGTACAGGGCATATGCCTGGTATGCTCCCAAGCCAGGATCAATTCCAGATTTCTCTGTTGAACCCCCACATTCTCTCCATATGGCAGCTCCAATTCTTCAGTCAACTTTATTTGGGAGTATGGGGGCACCCCTGGCAATGCTCAGGGCTTACTCCTTGTGGTCTCGGAGATCATCTGGGAATCGAACCCGGGTGGGCCACATGGAAAGCCAAGGTCCTACTATGGTACTATCTCTTCAGCCCATCCTATTCCTGGGTCTAACTCTTGGGTCTAGATAGTTCATTAAGATAGGGATTAAGATATCTGCGACCCACAGGCCCTCGTTCAATCCCTAGCACTAGCACGAGGATCCCTGAACAGGGCCAGGGGTCACCCCTGAGCATAGAGTCAGAACACCCAGGCATGACCCCGACCCCAAAACTGAGCTCTGGATGTTCCTGACCTTGGTCTCTGGCCCCACCTGTCCTAGGATCCCCAGTTGGAGAAGCAGGCTACCCCTCCACTCTACTTCCTGTCTCTGCATCTGCAGGGCAAAGGCTTTCCCCACACTCAGCACCTGATCACTGTCACTGTCTCACCAGACAGGCCTCTAGCTGGCCTCCCATCAGGGACAGCCTGTCCCACACTGGGAGCCCATTAGAGCGCCATCAACTCAGTCCCTCCCCTGCAGAGGCTTCCATGGCCCCTGCCTCACACACAGTCAAAGCAAAAGCCCGCAAGCCGGCCACAATTTACCCGCTTGCCTCCCCACCCTCATCTCGCTGCCTACACCCCTTCACCACCACTATCTCACCTCCAGGGGTATCTGGGCGATTCCTCCAACCCCTGGACCCAGCTCATCCCTCTGGTTTCTCCTCCTCCCCTACCCCCATAAACATCAATTAGATTCACTCGCTGTCTCGCTGCCACCAGAACTCACCCGCCACCACCTCCTCAGGGAAGCCTTCCCTGACTACCTGGTCCAACTCAGGCCTTCCCTACCACTGTCCCGCTCTTTACCTCTATACTCAACTTCGTGGTTCTTCGTGGTACTTACCACCTGGGGCACTAGGCTTTCTACCTCGGTCCTGGCATGGCTGGGGCCTCCTGTGCTTATAGTGGGGTCAGGCTCTGAGAACTTGCTCAGAGAATGTTTGCTGAATGAACAGAGGGGTAAGCATGCCAGGGCAGAGGGCAGCATCTTTACCTGCAGCTCGGTGAGGATGCGCTGGTAGTGGAACAGGGTGCAGAAATCTATGTGGGCTGAAAATGCTTCCAAAGCTGCCTTCTGCATAGGGCTGGAGTGGAAGTCCTGTGGACAGAGGCAGCAACATCTCTTTTTAGTTTGTTGCTGTTCGGAAGGTCACACCCAGCGATGCTCAGGGTTTACTCCTAGCTCTGCAATCAGTCATTCCTGGCACACATGGGTGACCAGATAGGGTGTCAGGGATCAGACCCAGATCAATCCATGCAAGGCAAGCACCCTACCCACTGTACTGTCTCTCTCATCTTTGTGGTTTGGGGGTCATACCCAGCAGTGCTCAGAGCTCTGTGTTCAGGGATCATTCTTAGTGGAGGCTGGCAGACCCATAGGGTGCCGGGATCAAACCTGGGTCAGCTTTGTGTGCAAGGCAAGTACCTTAACCTCCTTGACTATCTCAGGCCCCTCACCAATCACCTTAATATGTATATTAGTTTCTTTCTTTTTAAAACAATTTTTACAGCTAAATACAGTTATAGTAGGTAATGTATTTATAATGGTGCTGACATTTATGGCTTGGTATACACAGTGATCTCAGCCCCCATCCACAAAGTGTCCAAGACTGTACCCCAAAATCCCCAACCCCCCAGGCTATTCCCACTTTTCTTTCCTTTTTTTTTTTTTTTTGAAGCCACACCAGGCTCCTGGCTCTGTACTCAGGGATCACTCCTGGCAGGCTTGGGGGACCATACTGTAGTGCCGAGGATGAGGAGTAGTGCCGAGGATGAGACCCAAATTGAACAGTGCAAGGCAAGCCCCCTACCCACTGTACTGTCCCTCGGTCCCCATCTGTATTCTTTCTTTTGTTGTTTTGTCTGAGGGCCCACAGCCCGCAGTGTTGAGGGCTCAATTCCCTACGTTCTCTAGGGACCATATGTGGTGCCAGGGTTACACCCGGCAGGCCCCATGCAAGGTCAGCTCCTTAATCCCTGAACTGTCTCTTCAGCCCCGACTCTCCAGTTTGCTAAGGAGGGGAAGACTGTATGTAGAACTACAACTCCCAGGAGGAACCCTGCCCGCCGAGAACAGCGTTTAGGGTCTTACTGTCGCAGTGCATGCCGGGAATTGTAGTCCCCAGGCTCTTGGACCCTGGCCCCGTGGTACCTGTATCAGGAGGTGGAGCAGTTGCTCCTTGGAGAAAGGAATGAAACGCTCGCGGTACTGCTGGGCCCACTCGCGGGGCTCCGTGGGGCTCCAGATCTTGCGGTACACCCCCATCTTGGTTGCCAACGACGACAGAGCCCTGGGGGACCCGAGCAACAGGGGCCATATTCGAACCCTGGTTACCCAGACTTCCCGGGTCACGTGCTGCATGGCCAGCTCCTTTTCCCAGAGCCTAAACGAGGGAAACAGCCAGGGATCAGCGGTCTTCAGGGCCATCAGCATCCTCTCTACTTGCACTCCAACCTTCAGAGGCCGTCCATACCCCAGGCAGGGCGCAGAGCCCTTCCACCCACCTCGGAGCCCCTCTTGCTAGTTCCCTCCCACACTGCCCTATGGGCCAAGGTCGGGGGAGAAGGCGAGGGTCTCAGGTCTTTGGTACTGGGCGGGGGTGTTGCGGGTCTAACGACCCTGTAATGTTACCACTGGTTTCTGCAGGATTGGGCGGCGAGGCGGATCTTAGGAACAAAGCAAATGCTCAGACTGGCTACATAGGGTGCTGGGCCGCCCTCCCGGTCCATGCAATCCCACGCCCGCACCCTCACCTTAACCAATGCTTGATTGTCATTGAGCCTCCTGCGCATGTGCGGGAAGGCTTTCTGAGAGCGCCCCCACCTCACTCCCCGGCGTTCGGCTTCAGTTGACAGTAAGACGCATGCGCAGAATCTGAGTCACTGCGGGCTGCCCTGTCCTCTAGTGCTGCGTCAGTACGCATGCGCAGTCTGCTGCGCGGCCTAGCCTGGTCTTGGCGCAGGCGCAGCAGAAGTGTCTCCTTGTCCGCGCACCTCAAAGAGAAAGAGGCGGGACGGACGCGAGACTCTCGGGAGGGCGGGGCGAGGCAGGGCTCGCGTGCACCGCCCGCCAACGGCCGGCGACCAAACGTCCGCGGAGGCCACGCCCCGGCTCTTGTCTCTCCTAAAGAGGCGGGGAAAGAGAGGGGCGGGACTTGGGTGCAGCCAATCACCTGTGGAGAAATGAAAAGGCGGGAAAAAGCGGAAGGGGAAGAAGACTGAGGTGGCTCCAAGGACCAGAAGGGGAGGGCGGTGCTAGGGACAGCGGCCTCCAGGGCACGCACACCGGATCTCCAGAGGAGGGGCGCTTAGTAGGCAGCGTCCCGGAGCCCCAGCACTCCTGTTGCTGGTCTTTAAAGGAAAGAGCCCGATTCTCAGAAGGTAGCTGAGTGGCACATCCTTGGCCCCTTGATTCCCAGGGGACAGATCCCTCCCTCCCCACACACGTACACAACAGACCCTTCAACTTGAGGAGATGCGCTCGAGCTCCTGAAGATGAACTGGATTCTAACAAGCAGCCCTTCGTCTACGAAAATACCCCCAAATCACTAGGCCACCTTAACATGTACTCTGAGGCCCCTGGGTTCCCCATTAGGCTCCTGTCATGTCCCCTGTCCTAGAGGGGGATTCCTCAAGTTCAAACCTCCTATAGGCTCTCCCTGCCGGTCCCCCATTTTCTGGAAAGTGTATTCTCAAAGGGGACATTGTCCTTCAATGGTCTCCCAGCTCCTGTGACAGGGACCGCATGCCCCCAAATATCCCTGCTCTGGTCTGGCTGAGATCTCTGCATCTCCACCTCTGTGACCCCTGAAACCCCCTTACCCTACAACCTCCTCAACTGGTATTTCTGATTCCTGGGGTCCAAAGAAGTCCCCTCGTGTCCCTTTCTCAGACCCCTATGTGCTCCCTTACCCTGGACATCAACCTCTAATTCTCCAGAACCCCATGACCCAACTCATAGGGTCTTCAGCAATCCTCTCAATCCTGTGCCCCATATCTGGGACACCCCCCATAATACCCTCACCCCACTTGCAAGAGTCCTGAACTTCCTGACAGAGACCCCTTGGCCTACCTCATTCATGGGATCTCCTCAGCACCCCCAGTCTATCCCCCTAATCCTGGGAGCTCTGGCAGCCCCTTCCCCCAACCCCTTACCTAGATTCCAACATCCACCATCTTGTCTTACAGCAACAGCACAGGCTGGGCCTGGAGCACCTGGACGGTGGCATCTGGCAGCCAGCATCCAAATCCCGGCAGCCAATTCTTGGGGCCGCAGGAGCAAAGCCACCACCATGCATATCCCCGAAAGCCTCCAGGATCTGGCCAACATTGATACCGTGCAGTTCCTGAAGAGACCAAAGACAATTGGGCGGATCTTCGCAGGGGTGAGGCTTTCCTGTGACCCCACTGCCCTGGAGGTGACAGGACACAGTTTTCACCTCCCAGAAAAGTTATGGAGAGAGGTGGGAAGAGGCCACTTGGGAAAACAAAGCCAAAGGAGCTAGTAACTGGACATCTAAGTGTAGGCCCTGAGCTATTCTGAGCACCTATTAACTCTCCTAGGAAGAACCGAACTCTTTGAATTTCCATGCTGTGAGTCCCATTTCCTGAAATCAGAAAACTGAGCAGGGTCTAAGACGCTTGCTTTGCATGCAGCTGATGTTAGTTTGCTCCCCGGAATCTGCCAGGAGTGATTCCTAAGCACAGTGTTTAAACTGTGTGTTTAAATGGCTCCCAGGCCTAGTTCTTTCTTTGCAGCATGGCAGAAAGTTCCACTGGACAGTGTTTGTTACAGTCCTACAATAAAAAGCAGAGTTTGGGAACCAAAAAGATAGTATAGGGCCAGAGATATACTACAGTGGGTCAAGGTTTGCCTTATACATGGTCAAACCAGGGTTAATCCCCAGCATCCCATATAGTCCCCTGAGGGCTGGAGCAATAGCACAGTGGGTAGGGCATTTGTCTTGCATGAAGCCGACCCCAGTTCAATTCCCAGCATCCCATATGGTCCCCTGAGCGCCGCCAGGAGTAATTCCTGAGTGCAGAGCCAGGAGTAACCCCTGTTCATTGTCAGGTGTGACCCAAAAAAGCAAAAAAAAAAAAAAAAGAAAAAAGTAAAGTAAAAACCATATAGTCCCCTGAGCTCAGAGCCAGGAGTAACCCCAGCATCACCATGTGTGGCCCCCAAAAAAGTACATTGGGTAAGGCACTTGCCTCCATACAGCAGACCCAGGTTTGATCCCTGATACCACATATGATCCCATGAGCACCACGAACAATGATCCCTGAACACCGCCAGGTATGACACAAAAACAAAAAGGAGAAGAAAAGAAGCAAAGTTGGGATTCAAACTGGGCTTTGTGACAGGTGAGCCCATTCATTTTCCACCTGTCAGATAAGGGACAAGAAAGGAAGCAGAAAGTTTTTCCTTAGGAGAAGGGGTTCCCAGAGTTGGGCAGAGATATGGGAGGAGAAGTTAGCATAATGGGTGTGTCCAGTGCTGGCATTCATTTGCACACCCACAACAGTCAAGAGACATCAAACCTTCATGTGGTCCCAATACTGCTTTCTAACCATTCATGGCTTCTCTGGGGCATTCGTGCCAGAGAGATCAGAGCCAAGATTTTGTGAAGTCTCCATTACACTCCTATGACAAAATGGGAAACTGAGGCCCCAGTGGCTGGTGAAATTGTGTGGAACAATGGTACGAACCCAGGGCCCTCTGTGTGCTAGGCATGAGATTTCCCACTGAGACATCCCCACCAGCCCTTGTTGAGGAGATTCTGGGAGTAGCGGGTGACCATGCAAAGTCACCTTGCAGGTTCCAGATCATCTCTCTCCTCCTTCTGGAACCTTCTGAGAGGGATCAAGCAGACCTGGCTCCAACTTGTGGCTTAGCCATATGCTGTCCCTTGTGGGATGACATATTGGGGGGGGGGTGTCTAGGCCAGTGCTGGTGGAATGTTTAGGCAGCAGCACCTTGTCATCTCAAAAATGCTTATGTTTTTGAGGGTGGGATGATAGTATAGCAGGTAGGGCTTTTGTCTTACATGCAGCTGACCCGGGTTCAATCTCGGGCATCCAATAGGTCCCCCAAGCACCACCAGGAACAGAACTAGGAGTAACACCAAGCATCACTGGATGTGACCAAAAGAAACATAAAAAATAAATAAATCCACTTGAAGAAGTAAAAAATGCCCAGGGACCAGAAAGATAGCCCAGCAGGTAGGGCACTTGCCTTGTAGGAGGCTCACCTGGGTTCAAACCCTGGCATCCCATATGGTCCCCTGAGCACTGCCAAAAGTGATTCCTGACCACAGAGCCAGGAGTAACCCCTGAGTATCTCCAGGTGTGGACCAAAAATTATTTTTTAAATGCCCATTCAGTTGGATTATTTCCAAGGTCACTATGTATATCTGTGTGACCTTGAGCAAATGAACAGATTTCTCTCACTCTCTGTCCCCACTTGTGTCAAGGGTTGGCCCTCACTCTCACAGGACTGGAAAACTGGTAGCAATAAACAAATGTTCTGGTCAGAGCGAGTAAGGCACTTGCTTTGCACATGGCTGGCCCAGCTTTGATCCCCGGCATCCCATATGGTTCCCCAAGCACCACCAGGAGTAATTCCTGAGTACAGAGCCAGAAGTTACCCCTGAGCATCGCCAAGATGGAACCCTCCCCCCAAAAAATAATAAGTGAATACGAGAAACTGATTTGGTACAGTCCTGCAGGCCACTTTCCTTCCTGAACTAGCCATAGTAATCAGGACACATCAGTGATCTGTGATTGAGGACAGAGATGGGTTTTGGGGACCAGGGATGATAGCAACTTGTGTCCCTTCCTCTTGTGACCTCAGGAAAAGAGAATTAACAAATTCCACATGGCAGAGCCAGCCCCTCACTTGTGCACCCCATCTGATGCCGGACCCAAAAAGGGAAACAGAGGCTCCAAAGCTTGAGTGGCTTGCCCAAGGACATTACCCAGATGGTCCAAATGGGATCCACCGGCCTCTGAAGCCTGGAATGAAAGGGCAGGGGGCCAGGAAGCCAGAGCCCAGCTGGTGTGGACTGGTGTGGGCCAGGGGCGGGGAGGGCTGCTGAGCACGGCAGACGCTGTGGTCACGGACTCCGCTCACAGCCTCCATCCAAACCCCCCCCCCCCCCCC
>JAOXYA010150660.1:0-21384 GCA_028565675.1 Sorex palustris | reverse complement strand
CCTTTGCAGGCCACTGGCTCGCCCGGGGGTGGGGGTGGGGGTGGGGGTGGGGGTGGGGGCGGTGGGCGGAGCTCAGGGCTGGAGGGAGCAGAGACTGGGGATGAATTTGCCAGGACCCGCATGTGAGCCGGGGGTGGGGGAGTGGGGGAGAGACGGGCCCCGGCAAAGGGGAGCAGCACCACCTGTGGGACCCCATGCAGACCCACCTGGCCGCACCTAGCTCTGGCCCCTCCAGCGGCAGAGAAGTGTCTGGTAGTTGCTCCGTTCCAGGAAATCTTTCCTGATGCCCAGCAGGATGGCCTGGTGAACCTGCAGCTCTGTGTGGGGTGGTTCTCCTGGTCAGCAGCACAAGGTTTGCTTGGGACCAAGTGGCAGCCGGATATTCCTGGATCCAAAGGTCACCCTGAAGACAGGGTCTAAACCCCCCAGGTTATATCCCACACTGACCAAGCCTACAGCTCCCTTCCCCACCCAAGGCAACTTAAAACCCCACTTACCTTCTCCCTGGGTGCGGCTCTACTCCAGCCTCGCCAGATCGGCCCAGGAGGGCGCCCCAATAAACTTTTACGTCTTCACGTTACTCATCACTGTCCCTCTGTCTGTGCCGGGTGAGGTCTACGACCTATCAAGGAGGGGATGGTGCAGGAAAACGTGCTCCTCGGAATCCCTTAAACAGTCCTTGGACCCTGCAGGAGTGTGGGGTAACCCTCCAGGAGATGGTGAAATTGGGTGCCAGTCTGAGAATCGGGCGGCGGGGATGTGTCAGCTGGGGGCTGTGGGGACCCTTCCCTGGACACGCGGCCAGGACAGGTGGTGGGAATGTGTAGGACCTCCTCACCCCCTCCAGCCCTGGAGCATGGGAGCAGAGATCTTCCCGGTCCCCTCACACGCGGAAGCCTTCAGAGGCAGGTGGGGGGCTCACTGGTTTAGGGGGTGCACTTGCCTGCATGGTCCTGGGCCCAGCAGACCCTGCCCTCGCCCTGCTCTGCTGTTCTTGGGGCCTGGTGCAAATTTAGGAACAATGAAAGCATCAAAGTGAGTCCTGAGAGCAGAGGGTGTGTGTGTGTGTGTGGTGGGGGGAGGGGGGAGGGACGCGGCTATAAAGGATAGCCCCTCCCTGCGAGAGGGACTTCAAGGGGACCGAGGGTCCCTGAAGGCTGCTCTTGGGACAGTATATGTCTGGGGGCCATGCCAGCTTTGGGCAAGGTTCCTGTCTCCTGTGTCCTGCCCTGGGACAGGGAGGCAGGGGAGGACTCTGCCAGGGGCATACCAGGTCCGGGTGCCTGATCTGATGCCTCTGTCAGTCCACCCTCAGGCTGGACCTTGGTCTCTGAGACCAAGAAGCTTCCTGTGACCGTTTCTGAGGAGGCCGGGCTCGGGGAGGGAGCACCAGCTCCGGGCACCATGCAGCAGCGCAGCGTCAGCTCGTGTCACCCATCACGAGCCTTCCTGGCATGCATGTGGCTTTTTTTTGGGTATGATTTTTATACATTTTATTTTCATAAAGTAGTTCACAGTAGTTCATTACAGATAATATTCAGACACCCACCCATCCAGCGATCATCTTCCCACCACAATAAGAGGGAAGGGTGTGAAGGATGTTAATTTCATTCTGGGGCCCTTTACGCCCGGATATAAGCGAATACAAGCAAGGATGTTAAAACCGAACACGCGTGTGCTACTTTAGGTACATCCGCTAGAGTATCCGAGGTTGCTCCAGGAAGTACTGCTCTCTTCCGGGAGCTCGAGTTTATAGTCTCTGAATCTCGGCTGTTGATGAGACTACATGGCACTGGGGGCAGTTTGTGCCAAGCTACTGGAAAACTGAGGATCTGGGGGGAGGAGCCCAGTCCTGATCCGAGCAGGCTTGGAGATCTCAGCTCCAGGTCCCGCAAACCTGGGTTCCTCTGCTGGTTCCTTCATGCGTAAGGCTCGTCCAAGCGTGTGGAGAGTGGCCTTGAGCATGGCGGTGGCTGGGTTCTGGAGGTTTTTGGCTGCCGGGGCTCTGCTTGAGGTCGGGAGGGAAACTCAACCCGAACCCACTCTGAGGTGCCCTGGTGAAGCGGCCACGTAGCTTTCTAGAGAGAATGGGATCCTGCAGTGAAGGCCGGAGGCAGGAGTTGCTGAGTCACCGTGTCTGCCAACTTTTTCTGCGCTCCCTGCTGGTCTCTCCTAATTAACCACCAGGACCTTTAAAACTCAACTCCATGCAACCTCCTCCAGGAAGGCTTCCTGGGCCTCTCCTCCAGCCGCACGAATGCAGTGCACCCACTAGCCTTAGCAGCCAAGTTGCCTCACCCACGGTCATGACCTTCCCAGTGCAGCCGGGACACACCAGAGCAGGCAGTAAGGTGGGGTCAGACTCCCCTCTCTGTGCTTCCTCCTACTCCACTGCTCCCAGGGATGAAGGCAATCGTGGGAATCACATAATAGCTCAGTATCTCCCTCTCCCACAGACACAGTCCCAAGGCCCCTCTTAATGCTGGCATCTCCTGGGGGACTTGACCACAGCCCACAGCGGCCCCCAGCCCACCAGTTGCCATGATAAGGATTCCCTGGGGCTCTGAGAGTGGGTACCCATGGCATGACCCCCCAGCACCCTCGGGGTGCCCCCGCCTCCTGGCAGAGGCTCTGATCTGGTAGCTGCACCCCCAGCTTCACTGGCGGGGATAACATTGAGATAAGGGTTCCCACAGGATGCAAAGCAGGTCAGAGGTCCAGCTGGGCTGGGACCAACAGCCTCTACCCAGGTGACTCAGGCAGCTGGAGCTGGACGAAACCAGCCCTTGGCAGGTCTCCACACACCCCTTTTTCAGGGGAGAGAAACAATCGGCAGGAGGACCCTAGGGCTCCTTGCCTCCAGAATAACATAGGATCAGGAGGTGCTTTGGGGTGCTGGCTGCGGGGAAACCCGTCCCTCAAAGCTCTCCCCACAGTGAGACGTATCCTCAAGGGGAAGCTCACTTCCCCAATCTATACCTCGGGTGTCAAAGAAAGACCCAATATTAAAATTTTTTCATAAGGTTTTTCACATTAAATTCCATTCAACAGATCAACACCAATCCCACCACCATTACACCTTCCCACTACAACTATTTAGAATTTTCCTGCTGCTGTTCAAGCCTGCCTGCCACAGGGAGAGTCTACGTCATTTATTTTCTATAGCTTATTATGAATATCATGAGAGGTCGTGTAGCCGCAAAAGTGGCCACAGGCTCTTGAAATTCTAAATATGTAAATGATTGGGACCCAGAGACACCTCTGTAGGGGGGTAATCCGTTTTGAGATTCATTTGTGGTCTCTGGATCAAGGCCAGTGGTGTGCTTACCTATGGCCCGAAGGCAGTTTGTGGGCGTGACAGCCAGGACCCCGAAGGGGTGGAGAGATGGGATCCCTGCCGCCACGTGACCTGGTGTCTCCAGAGCCTGTTCCCGCACACCTGGGTTTTTCTCCTGAAGGTTTGTGGTGCCCCAGGGGTTCATCTGGAGTGGCTGGAGGAGGACCCCCGCTCCATCTGAGGAGCGCCAGTGAAATTGGCTCGGCACGGGGTTGGGGAAAGACCCGATTTTAAGACTTCTCAGATTCCAGTGCTCCAAGTGTCTGTCCTTGTCCAGGGTCCTGGAGCACCCCTGGGCCAAAGGCCAACTCTGAGGGTGCCGTTTCCATCCTCACGGACGCTCATTAAGCACCAGCAGCAGAGGAGCACTGCTCTCTGAGCTGGAGCACCATGCTGTGTGTCTGTGAGTTTTAAAGGTTTTGTTTCATAAAGGCTGATTTTATTTTTTTATTTATATTTTTTGGTGCTTTTTTGGGTCACGCCTGGCGATGCTCAGGGGTTACTCCTGGCTCTACACTCAGAAATTACTACTGGCGGTGCTCAGGGGACCATATGGGATGCTGGGAATCGAACCCAGGTTGGCTGCGTGCAAGGCAAACGCTCTATTCACTGTGCTATCGCTCTGGCCCAACGGCTATTATTATTATTTTTAAAAATCAATGACTCAACTTCCGGAGCCTCCCAAGACAGGGGAGTACCACCCCATGGAGGCCTCCTGGAAGAGCTGGGGAACAGTGTGGTCCGGGGAGCAAGAGAGTGGAGCTCATCTAGCTTTTTGGTTTGATTTTGGGCCACACCTGGTGATGCTCAGGGATCACTGCAGGCTCTGTGCACAGGTGACCATAGGAGGTGTTGGGGACTGAACTCAGGTTGGCCGCATGCGAGGCAAGTGCCCTGCCATTGTACCATTGCTCTGGCCCCTGACTCCCCTTCTGACTGGGTCTGGCGAGATGCCAAGCATTGGGGTGGTGATTTGGAGGGCAATGCAGGTCACCCACGGGAACCTTATTGGGCATGGGGGGAGTCGGGGACCCAGCTTCAGGCTGGAGGGGCGGGGCAGGGCGCTGCTCTGATGAGCAATTTCAGTTACCAGTGGGCCCTGACTAGCTGCTTCTCATCCTCTGGTGCATTTTGGGTCTCCCAGAATTGATTTTTGCAGCAGGGAGCACTCCCAGAATTGATTTTTGCAGCAGGGAGCACTCCCAGAATTGATTTTTGCAGCAGGGAGCACTTCCAGAATTGATTTTTGCAGCAGGGAGCACTTCCAGAATTGATTTTTGCAGCAGGGAGCACTCCCAGAATTGGCTTTTGCAGCAGGGAGCACTCCCAGAATTGGCTTTTGTACAGGGAGCACTCCCAGAATTGTTGGGGGGGCCACCCCCCAGCAGGGCTCAGGGGTTCTTCCTGACTGGGCATGGGAAACCATAGGCAGTGCTGGGGATGGATCCTGGGTATGCTGGATGCATGGCCAGACCCCGGGCCACTGTCCTATTGCTCCTGCACAGTTTTTCTTTCCCATCACCCACACATCCTGGCACAGATGTTGGCTGTTCCTTTGCCAACTCGGGGAAGGGGGAGGGGGATTTCTGTCCTCACACAGGAAGGTTTGGCTTCATCTTAAAATATCTGCTCTCCAGGAGAAGAGAATGCAGATCACACTGACAGGCAGAAAATCTCGGCCTTTGGACTCATTGGACTTGTTTTAAGCGGCCTGGGGGGGCTCAGAATGTTCCTGGGATCAACAATGCACTTGGCCCGTGGTCAGCCCCACTGCCTCACTCCTGTTCTCATCTCTGCCCCTTCTAAATCCTCGAGGATGGACTCGAGGCATGGTTCCCGCTGGGAAGGGACTGGAACCCAGAGTTAGAACCTCCAGTGAATGTTCACTGTTCCCTTGCTGTGTCTTTTTTCTTTTCGAACACAGACATGCAATCGTTTCAGCTCTATTGCAAAGACAGTGATTTCTCCACCGAGCTGCTTGGGTACCTTTGCTAAAGAAAAATTCAACTGACTTCCAGTGGACAACCGGCTTCTAAACCCACATTCTAGGAAGTTCTTGATCAGACAGATTCCTCTCTCCAAGAGATTATAACCAAGATTTGCTGGTTTACCAGTTGCTCACATGACTCCAAAATTTTACAGAGTACATCCGCAGACCTCAAAGTGTACTGGGTCTCACCATGGCCCCAAAGTTTGAGAACCACCATCAGAATGACCCCCTTCTACCCATTCATCAACCCCTCGTTTCTTCCATAAGTGTCCAAACTTCAGTGTCTAGTTTCTGCTGGGTTCTGCCATCGACTTTAACTTGTCCCTTCTGTGTGAGCCTTTCATTTTAACAGTCCCTGCCCTCTGAGCCCAGTCCTCGGTTATTATTTCTAAGTCCTTCACCACCATCACAGTTTACAGAGCAGAAGAGCTTCAGGCCATCTCTTCCGCCAGCAGCAATAGTAGCTCTTCTCATCCACTTTTGTGTCACAGAATCGCCTAGACCCGGTGTGGGATGCATTTTTGGGGACTGGTTTTCAGAGCACTTTCCCTGGAGATTTGTGAGTTGTACAGGAGACGATACAATACCGACAATACTCTGGCACTGTTTGTCGTCTGAGAACAATGTGCCCTAAATGGCCCGTTATCTGACCTTGTCTATCAACCCCAAACCACCAGCAGAAGGGCTTAAGTTCAGCTTCGAGGGAGCCTTTTCCCAGGTTCCTGGGTCCAGTTGGAGGTCTGGGGTCTTTTCCCACTTCTGGGCCTCCACTGTCCTACGAACTCCAAGAATGAGGAGTTCTCTTGCTTCCTGAATAAGTCTCATCAGCTGTGACTCAGACCCGTTGAATGAGGAGAAAGTTAATGAAGCAGGACGCCAAGGGAACGAGGCGGGCTCACTCACCCCCAACTCTGCCTGGTGATCTTTCATGCTGCTCACACCCAGTAATTCTTTTCTGGGGAGAGAGTGACAGGGAAACCTCATCATGTAGGAAGGGACCCGCCCACGAAGCGCTCCCCAGCACAGACCACGGGGGTTTCTGCTGTGTCCAGCCTGCCTTGACGTTGAACTCCAAGCAAGTCCTACTGAGTGATATCACATGTGATTGATAGAACCATCATCAATCCAATGGCCTGAGGTCCATGACCCTATGGGGAAGTCTTGGAGCCCTGAAGGGTACATCACAGACCACAGATCTGCCTTCTAGCCTGTGTTCTAACTGGGGTGTCGCTTCTGTTCCTCTTGAGCTCACCTGATGAAACATTAGCACACAAAGTCCAGCTTGTTCCAACTTCATCGGCACACAAAATCCAGCTTGTTCCAACTTGTTGGCAGGGTGTCGACAAAGATTGTGCCAAGATGCAGGCCGCCCTGAACCTGGCTCAAGAGAGTGAGGTTGATGGGCCAACAGCTTCTGTGGGACCTTCCAGGGAGGGATGATGCTCTCTCTCATGGTCCCGTGGAGAAGTGCTCCACAGATGCAGTCATTCTTTATCCAGTATCATTAATCTGTGGTACAGCTACACAATGGAATATTACACAGCCGTTAGGAAAAATGAAGTCATGAAATTTGCTTATAAATAGCCATTATCTTACAATGACTTGGTAAGAGATGGGGGGGGGAGAGATGCTTCGTTCATTCAAAGAATTTTCTGCAAAGACAACATTCTGTGCTAGAAAGCAGAACAGGGCACCCTAAGGATGCAGCCGCCCATCTCTAGGTTGGCCCTGTTCACCCCAAGGCCCGTCTCAACCCTACTAGACATTTACCCTGAGAATGGCTCAAGACTTGCTGTTCAGACTCAGGCTTCAGAGACTAAACACAAGTTTCTCCAGCTGCAGCTAACGCTCCTGCAGTCTGTGCGGTGACTTGCACGGACCAGACACGGGTCTCTTGAGGGGAGCTAATCTGCTAATCTGTCCTGCCCAGCCATGTGAACCTACGCTGTAGCCTGGGCCTCCAGGCTTCTGCCAGGTTGGTAGGACTAGAATAACGACAGCCACTAGCCAGTGAGCTGGGACTCGAGGGGCACAAGAGCCCGGGGGAAGTGGCTCATATCACAGCCTCTAAAATGCAAAGACATTAGGTTGGATTGGTCTATGAGTGACCCCACCTACGATGGGGAGAAAGGAGAAATTACTATGCTGTAAGGGGAGAAGTCCAACCACGATGGGGAAGAGAGAAATAAAACTATCTACCCGCCAGCTTGGGGCCCTGTTCCTCTGTTCCCCCAGTCCTTCACCTGTCTGTGGCCGTGGGCCAGCTAGGGGAATGGTTCTCGGCCATTGAATGCTCTTGTCCTGCATACCCTCACGTCCTGCATAAACTCACACCCGGAAGTCAGGAGACTCGGTAGGGCCGAGTCAGCCTGAGATCGGAACAGAGGGGCAGGTTTGTGTTCAGAAGCCCTTTGGAGCTCCTTCTCAGAACCACATATACTGGACCTTCATGAGTTTGCCTTCTTCCTCGACCCAATCCCAAGTATCTCCCTGTGGTCACGTACCGGGGCTAGGCTCTTTGGCAAACTTAAAATTTTTTTTTCCTTTTGATCCTTTATTTCCCGTCTTTTTGTTTTTTGGGCCACACCCAGTAATGCTCAGGAATTACTCCTGTCTCTGCACTCAGGAATTACCCCTGGCAGTGCTCAGGGGGCCATATGGGATGCTGGGAATCGAACCTGGGTTGGACACATGCAAGGCAAATGCCTTACCCGCTGTGCTATTGCTCCAGCTTCATCTTTGGCAAACTTTTTAACTGTCATGAAGTTAGCACGTCCCTGAGTCGGAGAAGACCCTCATGCTCGGTGGGTTAGAGACCACATAGGCTGAGGTAGGCGTCCCTGTGGCCGAGGCTGGGAATCAGCTCAAAGGCTCCTGCCCCTGACTCAGGACCATGGTGATAGGCCAAATACAGCTGCATGGGAGTTGGAGACCAGGTGTCAAGCACTGCTGTGAACTGTGACGCCTGCAAGAGTTATTTTTTCTATGACAAAGTCATCCAGTTTGTGAAGGATGAGACACAGAGGCACCTTGGGGACACAGAGGGATAAGGGACAGTCAAGCTAGCTTCAGGCCCGAGACCCCTTCCCCAGCCCAGGGCAGAGGGCTAGGTAGGAAGGCGGCTGTGGGCATCAGACTCAGGGCGCGTGAGTGAGGGTCCCCCAGGTCTCCATCTCTCCAGTTCTTTAAGTGCTTATTTGGCCTGCAGAGCGCCTGCCCGGGTGCTGCTGGGCCTGAGGTGGCCAACATGGACCCTCCTTTGTAGACGCTTTTGCCCCAGCTGTCTGTTTTTCTGTCCCCAAACAGTCCGTTGAGTGAAACCTTCAGAAGAAACCTCCAGAAGCTCGTAGACACTAAGAGCAGGTGTCAGGGCAGGAACAGGGGTGTGGGATCTGGGGGAGGGGGGGTCCTAGAGCCTTCCTGGATCAGACCCTGAGTTGTGAGTAGAGAGCAGAGGACCCGAAGGACCAAGGACCTTGTTCAGGAGTGCACGATTGTTCCAGGGAATCGAAACCCTGTGAGTGCCCTTCAGCTGCCGAGGGATTCATTCTCCTGCTTCTGCTCAGGGAGCACTCTGGATGGAGCTCATGTTGGCCGCTGCAGAGAACGCATGGGCCCTACTTATCCTGTCTCCCCGGGCCCAGGCACTGGGATTTAACACGTGCAGAGCCAGCTGGGCGCCTCCGTACATGTCCTCGTCTGAGAGCTCAGGGGCTGTGCCGGCCGGCAATGCATGTTGCTGGTGCCCAGGACCCTGAGCTCTGCATGGGACCCCAGGCGGCTTCCCTAGCCCATCTGTCTGACGTCCCGCAGGGGAGGGAGGCCCCAGGGGGTGCACGACTCAGCGGCCTGGCTCTCCGGGGCACTGCTGAGCTGCTCTATGTCCTCCGGGGCCACCGTCTCTTGCAGACGGGTCCCCTGTCCCGGGACAACACTAGAGTCTCCTCGGAGCTCAGCGTGGAGTCGCGGCCCATGTCTGGGTCAAGTCTTCAGCGATCGACTTGCAGGACCCATGTGGCCCTGAGGGTCTAGGAAGAAGTTTCCGGAGCCTGCCTCGAGCTGCCCATCACTACTGAGAACTGATTGGGGATCTCGAGGGTGCCCACCCCCTCCTGAAGCCACACTGTGTGCCAGGGCAGGGCTCTGAGCCCAGATCCTGAGCAAGCTATTAGCCTTGACGTGAGCCCTTGGGAGGCCAAAAGCAGCCAGCCGGTGAGGCCTGAGTGTTATTGCTGCCGCATGGACAGAGGAGGGGGCCTACTTCTGGGTCTCACAGAAGTCCCCCCATATTTTTTGTTTTTTTAAACTGTAGATCCAGAGACTATAAACCGAAGCTCCCGGAAGAGAGAGATGCAGTACTTCCTGGAGTGACTTCTCACATTCTAGCCCACTGGTGTACCACCCCTCCCTCATGGCAGAACCTGGCAAGCTCCCCGTGGCGTATTCCAAAACAGTATGCCAAAGACAGTAACAATAACCGGCCTCATTCCCCTGCCCTGAAAGAGCCTCCAATACAGCAGCATTGGGAAAGACGAGCCAGGAAAGGCTGCTAAAATCTCAGGGCTGGGACAAATGGAGACGTTACTGGCACCCACTGGAGTAAATCGATGAACAACGGGGCAACAGTGCTACAGTAAATTTGATTCTCTGGAAAATGCCAACCTGGACACCTGCGTCAGGATGTCAAGTTGTGCTTCGGACATGCCCAGAGCTACCTGCCCACAGAGGGGCTGGTGACCATACGGGTCGACCCCCGTGCCCGGTTACTGAGGACCCTGAGATGGCAGCAGCTGGGTTGGAAAGGGCTGGAAAAGGCACTGAGGTGTCCAGGGGCTGCCGGCTGCTTCGGGCAGAGAACCAGCCGCAGTGCTGTGGCCATTCTTGTTCCTGAACCCAGGCAACCCAGGCAGCCCCTTTTGGCAAAATCGGGGCCTCGAACGCTCTCAATGCTAGCGGGTGGGGAGTGGAAGTGACTGCCAAGGTGGTGCCAGGAGGCTGAGTACAGTTTCCCGATTGCACCATGGCCAGGATCGAGCCAGGCTGGCCAGTGGGACACTGCAGGAGTGGCCCCAGGGACAGGTATTGGGGGTCATCGGCCACCTCCTGAATGGTTCATCCGTCGGTGAACAGGGGCAGGGGGCATCCCTGAGAGCTTATTTGATTCAAGATTCCTCCACAGGCCTAGCTCGCCCCTGGGCAGGGCTGCGTGACGTTCCAGGGCACTGCAGTGTGGACACTTCCGGCCACGCAGCCGAAGTCTCCTAGAGCCCAACGCCTGCATGCACCCCGGTCCCACGCCGGGACACGCTCACTGTCATTCTCACAAGCCCCTCCCGTTGCCCACCTCAGCCTGGGGCCTGCTCAGAGCAATCAGGCTCCAGAAGCATGTCCTGCCCCAAGTCTAACTCCGGGAGAACAACTCAAGGGGCCGGCAGGAGGGCAGGGGGGCTGAGGACCCCCAGGATCTGCAGGGCTGCAGAGAGCGTGGCTCTGGACACCTCCAGCCCTGCACAGAACAGGCCCTGAGGAGTCACAGCCGGAGGACTCCAGAGATCCGACGCACAGCAGAAGCGACCGGGGCTTTCACCCCTAGCTCCGTTCCCGGGTCACAGGGGACTCTGGTGCCAGAATGCCAGCTGGATGCCCTCAGGCCGCCACCCCTGTGTCTCCCTGTGAGCTCTGAGCCCGGCCGGGCCTAGAGGCAGCGGCAGAGATGAGGAGGGAGATCCCCACCTGCAGGGCAGAGGCCTCACCGGGCTGCTGGGAGGTCGCATCCTCAGCTGTGCCCAGGAAGTATGGAGCTGCTGTCATGGTTAGACCTGAGACCCTCTGACATTTCCATCCTGCCCCCCCCCCTCCAGACTTCATCAGGCCTTTTCGGCGCTTCGTCTTCTTCGGGTCCATCCTAGGCCCCTCCCTGCTCACAGGTTCCACTTGCAGGACCCCAGGGCATGCATGGCCCAGGAAGTTTGGTTTCTCTCTTGGTGGACGTGACCCAAAGGGCATCAAGGAACCTGCAGACACGAAGCTTGGTGGGGACAGTCTCCCCCCCACCCTGACATCGGTGCTTGGGGCCCTTCTCCACTCAGGGGCTTGGGACTTGGGGTTTACTTTTCTCTCTGGCGTTTTCCAGGTGCCCTGAAGAGGCACTTCCGCTCTGCCGCTCACTTCTGCTCACACCTGTCTGACCTTGACTCACCTTGGAGTTTGGAGAAGGGCTATCCTCCCGTGAGAGATGTCGCAAGAACGGACCATCCCTTCCTCTCTGACCAGCCAGCCACACTTCGTGCCATCTAGACAGACTCTTGTGGCACATTTATATGTTTTAGGAAAAAAAAATGGATGTTATATCTGCTTGGGTTTTTTTTTTAAATTTAACTTCACAACCTGTTCATTTTCCTGACAATCTCCCTCCATTCCTTGTTGCTGGCGATGCCAACATGGGCATGGGTTCTAAGATGCCCCAGGCTGCACAGAGGTCAGAATTGCCACATCCAAGCCATGCCTGTTGGCCCAGGGTCGTAGGCCTCGCCTCACCCACACGGGCTGTGCAGTACAGGGAGGCAGAGGCAGCAATGCAGCTGGAAACTTGCTTTTGCGTCGGGGAAGGGTCAGCAGCTCCAGTGCCCTTGTGGCCTTCCCGACCTACCCTTGCTGAGCAGAGCTGCCCATGCATGGACACTTCCAGCCCCTAGATGCCACCTCGTGTCTGCTTCCGTCTCTCGTGCCAACAGGAAACAGGAGGGGATTCAGCTCAGGCAGGAACTCAGGGTCGAGCCACGGCTGCTGCGCTGACCATTTCTGGGGCCCTGTGGAGGTTTGAATGAGCCGATCCCAAGAGTTAAGTTGGGTTTTTCTTTCAGAGAACCCAACTGAAGGGAAGGATCACATCCCTTTACAAAGGTGCCTTCTTTTGGGGCGGTGGTAGGTGCTCAGAGCTTCTTCCTAAGACGACTGGTCCAAGCCAGACCTCCCACAGGGCAGCTGGGCAGAATGGACCTCCTTCATTATCTGGGGGTCGGGGTTATCCAGGATGGATCTCCCACAGGGAAGCCGGGCAGAAAGGACTCCTATCATGATTTGGAAGCCAAGCTAGAACCCCAGTTCAGACTCTGGTGATGCCTCCCACCCTTCTTGGAACTTGGAATAGAACCACTGACAGGAGAGACTAAAGGACAAGGGCCGATGGGCAGCTCTGGGCGAGACTCATTCCACCCACCTGCAGCCTGGGGGAAGGAGGGTGTCCTCCACAAAGCCCAGCTGAGTCCCCTCCACATTCTGCTCTGCTCATATGCAAGAGACCTCCCACCCTCGACTTATTTGGTCATGTTTAGGTTCTGAGCTACAAGAACACGCACCAACGTGCCCGCATGGAGATTCCAAAGGAAAATCTGGGGAAGCAAAAGGAGCATTAGCACACACACACCCTTGCCCGTCCTCCTGGAGTTAGAGCTGAGAAAGTATGCTGCTCGGAGTGTCGCAGACAGCCGCACTGAGGTCAGGAGAGTTCTGGGCACCTGAGCTCTGGGAAGGGGACCGTCCCTTCCCTCGCATCCTTCACCAGACCCTTGCAACACAGGAACCAGGGACAGCCACAAGATGTCCCCTTTCAACAGGAGAAACTATAACCAGGACAGAACAGACACACCAGCCATGCCCCCACGCTCTGGATTCGGGGGGAATCCAGATATGGGAGTTCATGTCTCCAACGACTCAGTATTGGCTTCTGACCACCATTTCTGACGGAAGAAGAAGAAATAGGTCAGAAAAAGCAAACTGCCCCTTTCTGCAGTAGCGCTAAGAACCAGAGTCACAATGTGAGGAGGGTCCCCCCTACTCAGGAGAAGTCAGCACCAGACATGTCAGATTGAAGCGTTGTACACGTTTGCCATCTCTCCTGGAGTCCTTGAAGGAGTTACCAGCTTTTGGATTTTAATGGCAGCATTAACACAGTTGCCCGTCTTGGTGGGTTTTAGAACCAGGAGACAGAATAATTCAGGAGCCAGTTGGTTTGGGGGGAGAACCCTGGGGCTGGAGAGGCCAGGGGAGGCCACACATCTCGCCTTGAGTTCTGGAGAAGGACTGGGCTTAAGAATGGAGGAAGAGAAAAACTTGGTGACCTTGTAAGTTCACGGTAATTCAATGACAAAAATCATGAGGAGAGAACACCAACAATAATACCTGTCGTTGGAACACCAGCTCTTTGTCCAGATGACAAGTTTGCAAGCTGGCTAGATTCTTGTGGCACGGTGGTTCTTTCTGAAAGGTAAATACACCGTGGTGTGTTTTGTTGTGTGGAGTTTAGAACCCCAGGTGTTGGCGTTCCGACTGCTGTGACTCCTGAGCTGCCCAGAATGTCACCTGGGAGGTCACACCAGGGCTCCTAGAGGCCATAGCTTCGGAGACTAAGTCCAGTCAATGGCACGGGACAGATGGCAGGGGACACAATGCTCCTCAGAGAATGGTCCAGACTCATGATTCATCTTTGGCTGGGCTCAGGGATGTGGCTTGCCTTGGAACTTTCATGATGGCCTTGGAAACCTTTGAGAATAAGCTTTCTGTTTGGAGAGCTTGGGGACGCAGAGCGTGCCCTCCTGAATTACCACAAAAACTTTGATCTTCCCTATGCCCCCTTTATTGCAGGCCCCTTTGCCTCTATATCATCACTGCCAGTCTTGAATAAACTGCCCAATTGACCACCAGTCACTGGCCGGCTTTCATGTCTATGAACTATCAGTCTTTTTTTTTGCCTTTTTTTGGGGTCACACCCGGCAATCCTCAGGGGTTACTCCTGGCTTTGCATTCAGGAATCACTCCTGGTGGTGCTTGGGGGACCATATGGGATGCTGGGACTTGAACCTGGGCCAGCCGCGTGCAAGGCAAACACCCTACCCGCTGTGCTATTGCTCCAGTCCCTGAACTATATCAGTCTTAGACTGGGTTCAAATGGCCCATTGTGTCCAGATATGCAAAGATAGCTAGATGGTGACTCCCAAGGGGTGGGAGTTACCCCCAGAACCTGGAGCTCAGGAAAGCCTCCCACCAGCACTGGCTTAAGTCGAGCCTGGACCTCACAGAGACCAGAGCTTATTATGTCAGCCATCTGCTACTCGGCTCCAGAGACAGTGACCTTTCCTGGTCTCCACAGAGGATGGAGAGGGAGGGCAAGGCAGCGCCCCATCTCAGAGACATGGGACCAGCAGCTCCGAGTCTGTACAGACATTCACAGGAATGGCCTTTGGTGGCCTCCTCTCCCCTTGAGCTGACAGGACCCAGGGCTTGCAAGTGGCCGCACATGAGAGCAGTCCTGACTCTTCATGTCCTTCACATAAATCAGCACGGGATTTGGCTCACTCCGCCAGGGACAGGACCCAATTCAGCCAGGAAAATTAAAACTCCGGGATCAGCCAGGGTCTTGCGAGGCGCCTAGGCTGAGGTCCACAATTCAATCCCGAGTTCTAGAAGACGATCGCCACGTTTTCTACCCATCAACCGTGGCCCTGATGTGCTTCTGGCGTCAGGATCTGGCCGGAGTCCCTGCCCTGCCTCCATGTTCCAGGGCGATAGCACCAGGGCCACTGGCTTCTCCCGCCACGACAAACCCCATGGGCACACATGTCCTGTTTGGCATCTGCCAGACCAATTTGCATATCAAGCAGGTTAAGTTCAGTTTGGCTCAGGAGAGCCCCAGGCTAAACCTCACCCTCCAACCTAACTGGACTCGAAGCCCGGCTCAGGTCTATCTGGGCACTCCACTGTCTCTTTGTTCACCTACAAAGGGACAGGAGTGGTGAACAGAGGAAACTGGCCGTAACTCTGGAGAGGGCAAAATTCTCCCCAGTGCGCAACGCTGTGATGCTTCTCCTGGATCCTAAGAGCTTTGGCGAAACTTTGAAGCACAAACTCTGGGATAGAAGGAGCACCTGCTCCCTGTGGATTTGATTCTGTCTTTCTGGTGAGGGAGGTTCAGGAGTGCCTCAGCGGTCAGCGGTGACTGGCTGAGGGAGGAGTCCTCCCAGGAGCACTGGGACTGAGCAGAGGGAGGACTTCCGGGAAGGCTCGCTGCTCCTGTCCAGAGGTGCATCTAAGCAACTGGAAGGGGAAACAAGTCTGGGTTTAGGCTGTGTAGCGTCAGGGGGGCTGCATGCCTTTAAAAGAGCACTTTTCCTGGAGGCACTCATGACTTTTCCTGGGGGGAGGGGCGCAGTGAGTAGGCAGCGGTGAAGAACTCACGACCTTCACAGCCCACATGCTCGACACAGTGGAGAAACATTTTGGGGGCCTGTGCCTGCTCATGTGGGGAGAGGGGGCGGGTGCATTTCCAGGTGGGACTTGGTCTGACCTGCAGTTCAGCAGTGCCAGGAGGAGAACCAAGGGGGTCTCAGAGATAGAACTAACCATTGAGTGAGGAGTAGGTCACGGACCACTGAGTTACCTGCCACTGGGGACGGTCCAGCTGGCAGTGGGACACAGCCTTTTGGAAGTCCAGTTTTTGTCCCATCTGAGTGGTAGGAAAGAAGCAAGGGACTTCTCCCAGGGAGGGACCATCACATCCTCCCAGGTGCCAGCCAGAGGCCAGTGTGCTGATGCTTGCTGAAAATCAAATCGTTCTCTTTGAGGCACAAAGTGACCCAAAGAACACCCACCAAAATACCACTTTGTTCAGTGTTCGGGCCCACGCGAAGGACCATGAGTTGGTGCCCACTGGCCAGGAGATACCTCAAACAGGAGAATCCAGGTTTCAAAGACCTTGGGTGAGTTACAGATAAACAAAGGAATGGGAGTGTCTCGGGAGCACTGTGCTGGGAGTAACCTGATAAACCTAAGCTCCCTGTGGCAAGAGAAAGGACACACCAATGTTATCCTTCAATGTTATCCTTTAGGGCTACATTCCAAAAGGCAACACCCCTTACGCATCTTTCGGCATCCCTGATCCTGGTGCTTCCTATCTCGCAGAGTCTGATTCTCACAAGGGTTCTAGAATGGGGAAACACAAAGATTGTAGGAAGCGTGTGGACAGGGCCGGACCAGAACTAAACAGGGGGACACCAGCTCTGATACTAGAAGCCAGTACCCCAGGAAACCTGGACTCATTGAAGAGTTGTTCTCCTGGGCAAGAACTGAACTGGACACTTCTTGGCAAGCCCCCTCAGAGGCCGGGAGCATTGCTGGGCTCAGGGCTAAAGGGCCCTTTTGTAATTTATTTTTTGAATACACAGTTGCCAAGTGGCAAGATGTGTGGAAGGCACCTGCTGTGTCTGGAGGATGTAGTGAATGGAACAAGTGTTCTTCATGTTCCAGATTGTTCTGCTGAGACCCTGACTAAAGCTGGGGTGCTGGGGGCGGTTGGGGGGCATCCAGGTCTCTAGCTAGGTGGTAGACGGTAGAAATGCCAGGTCCCACTCTTGGACCACGTCTGGACTGATGCTCCATGGAGCTCCAACGCTTCCAAGAAGCAGACATTTGCGAAGTTTTTTTTTTTTTTGCTTTTTGGGTAACACCCGGCGATGCCCAGGGGTTACTTCTGGCTCATGCACTCAGGAATTGCTCCTGGCACCGCTCAGGGGACCATATGGGATGCTGGGAATCGAACCTGTGTCAGCCATGTTGGCTGTGTGCAAGGCAAACGCCCAACCCGCTGTGCTATCGCTCCAGCCCCATTTGTGAAGTTTTAATCATGTTATTTAAGCAAAAATGATGGGAGTGCAAATAATCCTGAGTTTAGAGAACAGGGTTCTGGCAGGTACACTTAGCCATCCAGCCATCCACCATCAGATTTAACCCAACTCCCACATCTTCATGGTCCCCCACTTGGCCGTGAGCCCCGAGCACCTGCGTCATCTGAGAACCCACAGACTGAGTTGAATGTGGTCCTGAGCACGGGGCAGAGCCTTGACTGGAAGCTCAACATGCACATCTCCAAGAATCACAATCCCAGGTGAGCCCAAGTGAAGAGCAGCTGGTACCTTGTCAGAGCTTAGACCCCCGACCAGAGATCTAGTTCCAACCCTTTTTTAAAATTTTTTTTCACTTGAAATATTTTATATATTTTTGGACTCCACGCCAGGCTGTTTTCACTCGAGGTGCCCCAAAGTGGTGTGACTGAGAGCCCTCCCCGCCCCAAGGGACCCAGCCCTGGCAGCCAACCTCCACTACCCAACTGCCACCATGCTCCAGGCCACTTTCCAGACACATTATAAAACTTTTTACCCATTTTCCATAATTACCACACCATATTGATAGGGTTCAGACAGTAGGCAACAAAACAGAAATATATAAATATGTGCCTCTCGGAGAGCCCGGCAAGCTACTGAGAGTATCCTGCCCACACGGGCAGACCCTGGCAAGCTCCCCATGGCGTATTCGATATGCCCAAACCAGTAACAACTACAGGTCTCATTCCTCTGACCCTGAAAGAGCCTCTAATCGATGGGAAAAGACAAGAAGAGACTGATAAAATCTCAGGGCTGAGAAGAATAGAAACGTTACTGGTGCCCACCCAAGTAAATCGATGAAGAATGGGATGACAGTGATATTTTTAATCGAATCACCATGAGATGCAATTACAAAGCTTTCATGTGAGTTTCAGTCATACAATGATTGAACACCCATCCCTCTACCAGTGCACATTCCCCACCACTTATGTCCCCAGTATCCCGCCCCCATCCCAACCCTCCCCCTGCCTCCATGGCAGACAATGTCCTTACTCTCTCTACTTATGTGGCCCCAACTCTTTCGACCTCCAAAGTCCTTGCACGCTGGGCCTTCGAGGAACGGAACAAGAGCCTTTGACTTGGAACCTCTGAGACACCCCAATGTGGTCATTTCTTGGGGCTTGTGGGTCAGAGGCATCGAGTTTAAGAGAAGTCCTCGTCTTATTTGTGAGTCTTTCCAGGTGCCAGGAACAGTGTACCTGTCCCCCAACAACACGTATCTACCTTGTTCCCCCATTTTTTAAAAAGATAGTCAGTCCGTCTAGTTTTTCTTGCATCTCTAGTAAAACCCCCAAGCCCCCATCCCTCTTGAGAGCAAAGCTCACCCCATTCTCAAGTGCCTGAATGTTTAAGTTTCATAGTGGACGCTGCTGTTTCTGGGGTCGTCGCTGAAGCCCTCAGGACTAAGGTCTCCCCTGAGTCACACTTGGCCATTGTTCCCTGTGACATTCCTGCCTGTAGGAGCTGAGCACTTGGGGTCTGCTGGTCTTGTCCTCTAACCATCATTATTGGGACACAGGGGTTCATGCTCCTGTGGGAAGGGTTGCAGTTCCGCCTGTGAAATTGGGTGAAAGTGGGGGAAGGATCTCGTTGCTTCCAGCTATTTGTTACTGAAATCCAGTTCCATGTGAGAGTCCAAATAAGAAATGCAGACATCCAACATGCCACTCAAAGCAAGTTGTCCGAGACACTTGGCCCAAGAGAGCTTGGCTGACCTCACAAGAAAATCCAACTCTCTGAATCAGGCATGCCAAAAAGCACGCTGGATTTTATGATATTCTCATTCAATGTTTGTCTTTGGTAGGACCTTAGGGACATCGCCCTCAATGAACACGTTCCATTTTATCCACAAAGTCTCCACGTGGGTCTCCTTCTGGCTCCCATGCTGAGGTGAGACTCTGCTAGGCATCCTGGTTGGTTTCAACACACACACACACACACACACCCCTGTGGGCATTCAAAGGGTCACGTTTGCAAAGTAGGGCTGGACAGATCACAAGCACTTTCTGTGGTAATTCTAGGATTACCACAGGGATGGGCGAGCATTTTGTTTAGTTCCCTGGGTTGGATGCTTCCCTTTAAGTTTCAAAGTCCAAAGAATCTAGACCCTGCTCCCTTGCCACCTCAAAATGTCGGCACAGGAAGCAAAGACAACTGCCCCTAGAGGACTGTGTCTCAAGCTTCCCACAGAGCTTTGTCTCAGTTCCTGCAACAGCCAATCTCCCCCAAGGTTCTTGGCCAAGGGGCGAAGCACCTGCATTGGACCATCCTTCCCGAGTGAGGATGAGCCTTGAACCCCCACTCCTGGCAGGGCCTCTGGGAAGATGTCGGGGAAGTGAGGCAAAGTAACAGCGGCTTCATGTACCATTCCTTGGAGGCAAAGGAATTCAGTGGAATTTCACAGCTATGGTCCACGAAGCACAGGGTTGAGGACCTCAACACCCAAGCCCTGGTGGTCAAAGTCACTCCCTACTGGACGGTCAACTTTGAGGGGTCGCAGAGCAGAAACTGGGGGGGACTGGGTAGAATCGTCGGCCTCAATGGTTCCTTCCCCGGAGCTGAGTGGGTCATGTGCCAACTCGACCTGCCTGGCTTGCAGGGCTCGGATGTCGGTCTCACTCTCCGCGAAGAGGTGTTAGGAATAAAATGAGGCTAAGGATTGAGAGGGGGGGAACGTCAGAGGAAGAATTTTGATCCATTTCTTCTACTTCTAAGTTTACATTCCTCCTCCCCAGCTAAGGGTGCTGGGGACAACGGGAAGGGGGGCCCTTGCCCTGAGGAGCCAGAGAGTGTCTTGTCAACCTCAGACACAAGGCCCAGTGCCCAGCTGCAGCCAGAGACCACCTCTGTGCTTCCAAGATGCCAGCTACAATTTATGGGGCTCCTGGGGGGACCTCAAGAAGGGGTAGGGGGTCACCTGCCAGAAAAATCTGAAGCCTGGGAGCCTGGGAAATACCACCTGCCCCACTTTAGGAAGAACCTCACCCTCTTGGTCACTTCTGGTCATGAGACAGACTCTAGGCTGCGCATTTGAGGTTCTAATTTTGGGGCTTGGGGGTCGGGAGATTGGAAGGCAGGAGTGGGGCTGGACTCAAGAGCGTCAGGGACTGTGAGAGGGCGGCTCATACTGAATTCGGGTCCCACGACAGCGGCCTCCAGGAGAGCCGTCAAAGAACCAGTCCAATGCAGGTGCAAATGTCTCTGGAGGGCAGACGCATCTGCTGAGGTTCAGGGTAAAGCCGATCCCTCAAACTCTCAGAAGCTTCAGCGTCAGGTCCCAGGCAGGCGGCCAGGACGTGGGCAAAGCCTTTTTTCCGCTGTGGAAGATACGAAGGAGGCTGACTTCAGCACTTGCTGGCCGAGGTCAGCCCACAAATGGAGAGGGGACAGGAGGGGCTCCCTGTCCGGGCGGTCCTGAGACGGGGGCCGAGGACGGGGACTTCTGAGGCTGCTGCTCCAGCTTCCCAAGTGCCCGAGTCAAGAACGTCAACTTCAGAGCCAGGGGAGAAGGCGGCGGTGCTTGGGGCCTCTTTGGGGGTGCAGCCTTTGAAGGGCACCTTTCACGAACTTAGCCATCAGCACCCACCAAGTTTCAGGAGTGAAGCCAAAGGGAAGGAGCCCAGCTATGTTGGCAGCTGTGGACAGAAGTCCAGGCTACCAGAACTCTACTAGGTCTCCAGCTTAGCCACCTGCTGGTCTGCAATTGGCAGCGTGCCAACACTTGCCCAGATGACCAAGCAATGCCGTGATTTGTAAGAGCAGCTTCCCACTGGGAAATTCACCTCCCTGGAGCCTCAAGCATGCGTGTGGAGGTGGGGTGGGGTGGGGGGAAGATGCACATCTCAGCTGCGTAACCATGCCTGTCCGCTGTCCCCCAGCCTCGCTGAGCCTGTAAACCCAAGATCACAACCCAGCTTCAACTTCCGCATATGTTGGTGTTTGCTCAGGTACCAACACTCTGCTCAACACTTTGGGCCCCTGCTGGCAACCCGCAGGTCTTGCTGTGGCCCCAGGCTGGCTCCCACCTCCCCATCCTGCTGAACCATCCTCACCAGGCAGAAGTGGCCTCTGGGAATCAGTTGAGTCAAGAGCACCGGCCACAGCCCAGACCACCTGTGCTGCCGTGCCCCCCCCTCCCCCCCGCAGCACCCACCAAGTTTCAGGAGTGAAGCCAAAGGGAAGGAGTCCAGCGTGTTGGCAGGTGGGAACAGAAGTCCAGGCTACCAGAACTCACTTCGCTGGCTCACCAAGACCGTCTCTTTTTATTTTATTTTATTTTATTTATTGAATCACTGTGGGAAAAGTTACAGAACTTTCAGGTTTAGGTCTCAGTCATGTAAATA
>JAOXYA010150496.1:0-21386 GCA_028565675.1 Sorex palustris | reverse complement strand
TCTCTGTCTCTCTGTCTCTCTCTCTCTCTCTCTCTCACACACACACACACACACACACACACACACACACACACACACCCCACATTCCAATGCAACTCCATCTTATTTTCTTGCTAGCATGCATCATTTTCTCCCCCTTGTCTTGTTCACCAATCTGAATCCTCAGCTGTTATCTGTCTCCATTCTCTGGGGTGCAGAAACCCCATTGCCACAGCTCTGAGTCCAGAAGAAAGTCAGGCTTAATAAGTACTTGTGGCTTAGATGTCTCTGTCTCCGCAGGTACTGGGGGTCTCCGGTGACTAGACTAAACCACGGGGCGGGGGGAGAGCTTTGTGACCCACACTGACAAGAGGGCTGTGCCCTCAGAAATTTCAGATCTCTTCTCTGAACACCCTGTCCTGCACCGCCTGACCAAGATCCCACTGACCGGGGCTGAGGATGAAGGTGTCGCCATCTTGAACCACCTGCCCTTTGTGAAGGAGCATCTGTCCAAGAAGAAGAGTGGGCTCCACCTGTCGATGGGGAAACTGCTCTCGAAGGAGAGCCTCCTGGGCGAGATGCTGAAGACCTCGGGGTGAGTGGGCAGGGGCAGCATTCCCAGCCACCCAGAGTGGGGGAGGTCACAGGGGTTCTCCCAACCTGGGGGTCCTCGTAGGAGCTCTGCATCTGGAAGGTGCTCCACGTCTGAGTGCAATTTTATTTTGTTTTTTGGTTTCTATCTTGGGGGGGGGGGGAGGTCACACCTGGTGGTGCTCAGGGCTTACTGCTGGCTCTGTGCTCAGGGGTCACTCCTGGCCAGTGCTCAGGTGTGAGGATCAAACCTGGGTCAACATGTATAAGGCAAGCCCCTGGACCCCTGGACTAACTCTCTGACCCCCTCGGCCTCCACCTGGTACTAAAAATTCTCTGAGTGTTTTGTTTGGGTTTTTTGGTTTTGTTCTCTTTTGCCTTCAGGGTCACACTCAGTGGTTCTCAGAGCTTACTCCTGGCTCCATGCTCAGAGATCACTCCTGGTGCGGCTCGGGGGATCATACGGGGTGCTGGGGATCAAACTCAGGTCAGCTGTACATAAGGCCTTACCTGCTGACCTATCTCTCCAGCCCCAATAATGTTTTGTTTTTAACAACTTTATTTTACTTTATTTTATTTTATTGGTTTGGAGCCATACCCAGCAGTGCTCAGGGCCACTACCAGCCAGTGCTCAGAGGACACTCCTGGAGGTGCTTGGGGCAGAGGGGGGCATGTCTGTGGTGCTGGGTATCAAACCGGGGCTCCCTCATGCAGAGATGTGTCCTGCCTCTTGCGCCATCTCCCAGGTCCCATGGCTTTCATAATCTAATAACTGGCCAACGTTTCAAAGCTAAAGAGGGTTTTCCTCAAAAACTGGGTTTTCTGATTGAGTTCATTTGCTTGGACTGTTTGAAAGCACCCCTGGCCCAGGGACACAAACCATGCAGTGGGTCCCATCACAGCCCTGCCACCAGCACGTCTGAGGCCAAGATGTCCACAGGACTGTTCCCTTGGAAAGTCTGGGAGCAGGAGGGTCCCAGGACTCGCCGCCAGCTCTAGCAGGGAGGGGGTGCGGTGCTGCCTGTTCCACAGAGGCCCGAAGTGCCAATTGGTTGTAGCCCATATTCACCAAGCATAAAAACATTCTGGGTTCCTTCCAGTGGGCCGAGGCTGAGGCCACTCAGCGAAGCAGGACTCCGTGTCCTGCAGAGGCTGGACGCTCCCGCCTCCTGCTCCCCCTGCTCCCCCCAGTGCCTTCTCTGTTGCAGAAGGCTGCCCCTCCACTCTCCTGCCCCTTTCCCGGGAGTGGGGCCCCGAGAGGCTCACCCAGGTTTCTAGGGGGTGGGCAGGAGGCTGGGACTGGAGCAGGGCTGAGAGCAGGAGCTGACAGCCAGCAGCCTCCAAGCCCCGTCCACACCCGCATCCCTCTCACAGGTTGCTCATTGAAGATGCCCAGGGACAGGAGGTCCACCTGGAGATCCTGACAGACGCCTTGATACAGCTCACCCTGCGGAACAAGCTGTACCTCACGCTCCCCCAGTGAGTTCACCGGGTGGCAGCCTAGCAGGAGTCCCACCATAATCCTTTCCACTCTGACTTGCTGCTGATGGGGGAAACTGAGGCATGGAGAAGGAGTGGGACCTGCCCCGGATCACCTAGAAACAGAAAGGAAACCCTCTAACTTCCCTCTCAGGGGACTTTCACCCCATGTGGGGGAAAATCTGCTGGTCTGAGGAGGATCTGATCCAAGCTCACCTTGGAGTCTGGCTCTCACCATCTTGGGGATTGGCATGAAAGAGTCTATTCCATAGCCTCAGTTTACCCATCTGCATAATGGGCAGATGCCGGTGCCCTCAGCTTTGGGTGGCAATGCTCACTCACTGCTAATCTTGGAGTTCTACTCCCTCTCAGGACTGCAAGGCAACAGCCAACAGAGCAGGCAACGTGGTACCTGCACGTGAAACAGGCAGCCTTTCTTTCTGTGTGGGGCAGAAGACAGAGACTGCACTGGAGGCTACCCTGAGCTCTGTGCTCAATAGTGCTCAGGAGCTTCAGGTGCTGGGGATGGGATTCAGGCATACTACATGCAAAGCTTGCCCTTAGCCCTTTGCACAATCTTCCAGCCTGAAGCAAGCACATTCTTTATAACATGTTTCTTAGTTTTTATTTTTACTTTGCTCGAGCGGGCCCAGTAACTTTGTTTTTTGGACCACACCTGGCAGTGCTCTGCCATGAGCAGTGACCCCTGGTGGTGCATGTGGTACCGGGGATTCAAACCAGAGTTGGCTGTGAGCAAGGCAAGTACTTTATTGCAAAAGAGGTTTATTCTCAAATGCCCTTTAAGAACACAGCCATGGTTTTGCAAACAACAGCTTCCTAGGCTGAGCCTCCCTTTTTGAACAGTCAGAGATGTTGAACAGAAAGAAAACTGTCTTTATTGAGGCCAGGGCTCAGGGAAGTTTTTGCTGCCTTGAGCAAAGACAGCCCCCAAGACTGATGTGCAGTGACAGTATCCTTTGGCCCCGTGAAGACTCCAAACCAAAAACACACAGTCCCTCTCAAAGCCACCACCAGTCCCAGGTGGCGGTCACCCTGTGAGGTCACTGGGCTGGTGTTGTCAGGCCTTTTGGTCTCCCCTGAAATTAGGAACCCCGTGTTTTAGATGGACCCTTGTAGTTTGTCATTTGAGCCCTCCAGTCCACGGTCACCAGCCCATGGTTTCATGTCTGCCCCTTGGGAGGTGGCCTAGCCCGGGCACGCTGCCCCCACAGGGTCCTGCGACTGGAAATGCTCAAGAACATCCGCATTGGAGCGCGGCTGGAGCAGATGGGGAATAAGACCCAGGTGAAGCTCGAGGAATGCTACACACCCCCAGGATACCTGAGCATCAAGGTTCTGGAGCAGTGAGTATCCACCCGCACTCCCTCGACCTGCCATGACCAGGCCCCTCGAAGTCCTCCTCGGGGGCTGCCTCTCTCCAGCCCACTTGTCTGCAGTGGCCAAGGATCAGCTCCAGTCCACTGGCTGCAGGGTCAGGGCTGTGGCTCAGCCTTAGAGTACTCACCTTGCATGTGTGGGGACCTGGGTTCAGTCCCTGGCACCACACACACAAACTAACAAGGGCCCGGCTGAACACACGGTCCCTCAGCATCTCCCACCTCTGCATCGAATCATTGAAGGCCCAGGCCAGGACTGTGCTTCCACATGGATGAGATTTCAGTGTGGCCAAGTCCTCATGCTCATTGACTCCTGGGCTCTCTGTTTCTTCTTGACTGAAATGGGATCCACTCACAGCCCCTATCCCGATGGGAGGGTTGTGGTGGGGGGAAGAGAAGAGTGAACCCACTTAGCACAGAACTCACCACTTCCAATGCCTACCATTTGTGAGTCTTACATTTACTCTGCACAAAAACCACCTCCCCCAGAAAGCTTTCTCTGACTTCCACTGCCATGTGTGCTCTCTCCTGCCTTGAAAATCCCAGAGACCTTTGTTGGAGGATCAAAGGAACCCTATCGTTGCTCAGCCTTTTGGTGAAGAACAAGTGTAGGAATAAAGAAACCTAGGCAAGGAGGAATCAGAGAGAGAGAGAGAGAGAGAGAGAGAGAGAGAGAGAGAGAGAGATGGCAAGAAGAAGGAAGAGAGAAGGGAAGAAGAGGCGAGCATAAGAGAGGAGAGAAAACAATTAGGCAGAGGAGGAAGAGGCGTCAAGCTTCCAAGCTTTAGTGGCCAGGAGCAGGGCTTCCTCATCCCACCCTGAGCTTCCGGTGCCCACCTCTGTCTCCCTTTCCAAGGCCTCACTGTCCACCTGATCTCCCCTCCACTAGGATGAACCCCCTCCTGGTCAACGAGGCTCTGCTGCTGATCACGAGTACCCTGGACGAGGCTCTGCCCTTCCTGCTGCAGAAAATAGTGTGCTGCCCACCCCGCCCCACCCCAGGGAGAGGGGAGCGCCCCTAACCCCAACCCCTGGCCCCAATGAGGACCCTCCTGCCTTTCCCCCAGGTGTGCCCTGTAACCGAGACCCTACTCAACTTGCTGCTGGAGGACCTGCTGCACCTCACTCTGCGTAAGTGGCCTCTGGCACCACCCCTGATCCTGTGCAGGACAGCCTCTAGGCTGGGGAGGAGGAGGAGGAGGCGGGGACCACCCCCAGGACACCCATTTCCTGGGAGGGAGGAAAGGCTTCAGAAGGTCCTGGTGCCCCGCCCCCTGAGCTTCAGTTTCCCCAGCTTGTAAAATGAGATTAGCCATAGCCCTCTGAGTAGGATCCAGCAATGCTATCTTGAACTGGGTCCTGTTATTGCTCGGTGGAGGCGTGTGGCTAGGAGACACACAGGCCTGGCCCACGGGGAGCACAGAAAGAAGCACCAGTGATTCTGCAGGTTCTCCTGCCGCTCTTCACCTTCCAGCTCCCGGACCCCTTCCCACCCAGGGCAGGCTGAGCACCCACCCCCACCCCCACCACAGCGTCTTTCCTCTGTAGCTCCTACCTTCACGGGCCCAGAGGACTTCCAGTACTATGTGACCACCACAGAGCTCACGGAGGACGCCATCCTGATGCACGTGCAGGTGAGTGGTCCCCCGGGAATACCATCCCGCCTGCCCAGGAGAAGAAGCAAAGACAGAGAGGCAGGCATGAGGGGGCGTCCAGAGGGCTGGGTGAGGCAGAGCACTTGCAAGGCACCTAAAAATTCATCTCCAACACTGCTACTGTCCTGGCAGCCCCCAGAACCTGCCCTAACCACTGAACCATCAGGTCTGTACCACTGGAGTCGCCCCCAACCCCCCACCCTGGGTGTGGCCCTAAAAACAACAGAGAACAGAGAGTACGGGAACATTGTACACCCTGACTCCACATGACTCTCATGTGGAGCTCATGGAACCCTTCCTCCACCCTGGAGAGCTGGAGTGGGCCCCAAGCCTCAGCTCCAGCTAAAGGGTCAAAGGAGGGACTCCAGGAAAGCCATGAGGACAGGAAGAAAGTTCCCGCCTGAAAGGCCACTTGCATGGGAAAACTGAGGCCCAGCAAGGGGATGCCACTCGCTACCTCTGCCAGTCCTGGCCACTGCTGCTTCCTCGTCCTTCCTTGAATGAGAGAAGATGGTCCAGGAGGTGGAAGGGCAGGGAGAGAGATTCCATTAGCAAAGGTGCAGAGAAGCCCAAGGAGGGACCGGTCGTCTCTCTGCTGTCAAGGGGCACTGATGACAGCGCCAGGCCCTGTGTGGGGTCTCCATGAGCCGGGCACTGGGTTCAGCCCTGGCCTTGCCAGAGGCCCCCTTCATACCTTAGCTGTAACCAATTATTGGCCAGAAAGCGACTGTTACCCCTCAACATCTTCCTCCCTCTTTTCCCTGAAGCTCTTTACTCCATGTGGCCCAGGACAGAAACCCCTAAAGCCTGAATACCAGGTTGACAAGCACCTCCCCAAATTAACTCAGGGAAGCATGGCAGACCTGGTCTTTCACCTGGAAACCTACAATGACATCCTGTTCTGCCTCTACACCGACAAGGAGATCTACGTGGACCCGCAGGACTCCACCGTGAGTGCTTGAATAATTGAGGAAGGGTTTGGGGGTGGATACCTTCCTGGGTGAGCCCCTGCACATCATCTCTCCTCTCTGAGTGCTTCTGGAGAACTCTTATTCAACCATCAGAGCTCAACATAGAAGTCTCTTTCTCTGGGAAAACGTCCTTAAACACACAGATATCTTTTTTTGTTCCTCTCTATTCCTTTTTTTTTTTCAGAGGTGGAGTTCACACCCACCAGTGCTCAGGGGCTAGTCTCTAGTTCCTGTGCTTAAGGAAACATATGATATCAGGAATTGAACCCAAGACTCCCATCTGGGGATCAAAGCAGACCCTCCAGTTCTTTGTGCCCTTTCCTTGCCCATGTTATTTCTTTCTTTATGAAACTACACGGTAAATATTTATTGAAGGTGAGCTGTGTGCATGGAGCCCCTGTACTTGCAGGGAGCTCAGAATCTAAACAGGAAAGAGAAAATGCTCAAACCAACAGAATCACTGATTTATAATACACAGATCCAGGGGTCAGTGAGAGGTTGGCGGGGGTGAAGAGGCCCCCCTGGATGCTTTAGTCGGAACAGAGATCTCTAGAGGGGGCCTCAGAGACAAGGAGGTACATCCTCAAGGTCTACAGGAAGAGCTAGTCTCTTCGTCAAAGGGATAAAGTGAGGCCGAAATCCAAATTCGTCACTACTCAAAAACCGAAGCAGCCTGTTGTCATCACTCTCTGAACAATGTCCAATTTCTTACCCAAGCTCCCAGAGTCCTGCGTCATCTGGCCCTACCCACCTCTCCAGAGCTGTTTCCTCCTGTATCCATTCCAGCCTCTCAGACTCAGCTGGTGCCACCTCAGGGTCTTGGCACAGGCTGGTCTTTCTGTCTGCAACACACTCCCCTTTAGGTTGGTCTCAGTGTCAATGTCCTCTCCTCAGAAAACCTCTGCTTGACCATTTCATCTAAATATCTAATGTCAACTCTCTCTCTCTCTCTCTCTCTCTCTCTCTCTCTCTCTCTCCCATTTCCTCTTTGAAACACTGACCATACTGTGAGTGCATATGAGTAGAATTCTATATGTAAAGTTCTAGTACACACATGTGCACACATTTTTGTGTGCCATAATGCCCAGTTTGAGGGCAGGAACTAAAGATGGTATACACAGGGCACACGACAGTAACTCAATAATTGTTGAACTATGAAATCCTAAGGGCCATATCTAGGTAGAAGCTGGTAGTATTACTTGTATTTGACATGTGGAGACCTGGATTTCCACATAAGAAAAATGAGTTAGCCAGAGTCACCCGTTGTAGGGAGGGAGGGGAGTTCAGAACAAGAATTAGATCTCCTGTCTCCTCATCCTTCCTGATCCTTCCATTCCACCCAGGGATGGCCATTCTTAGACCGTCAAAAGCGAGCCCCAAAAATCCATGTATACCGAGAGCTTTACACCAGTGGTCAGGGTATTATGCAGGGGGCTCCTAATGACTCCTCAGTAGGTTCCTGCCAATAAGAGTTTGGCAAAATAAGGCAGGTGATACTCACATGGGAAGAAGACTATATGACTATTTCAAACAATGGTATTAGGATGTTCCCATCTATTCCCTCTGTCCTCTGTGTAGATGAGTCTGTCAGGGTGTGCTCCAAAATATCAACAGTTGTTACCCCCCGAAAATAAGATTTGGAAGAAAAGAGAAGAGTTGAACTTTTTACTTAATGTATTTTATAGTGTTTTCTATAATGATTCTGGGTTTTTTAAAAATCAGCAGAGCATAGATGGGTAGAAATGAGACCAAGCAAGGAAAAATGTAACCAAAGATTCTGGGTGATAAATGAATAGCGTCTGTATAAGAGCCAACTTTGGTACTTATGTGGACATATCTATAAGAAAATGTGGAGAGAGACAGCTCAAAGAGCTGAGCCATGCTTTGCATGGAGCTCAATCCCTGATAGCACGTGGTCCCTGGTCACCACCAGAAATGACTCCCAAGCACAGAATTGGAAGTAAGCCCTAAACAACACTAAACATGTCCCCAAAACAAAAAAAAATGTTTGAGAGAAAAATCATTGAGCCCATGCTGGTGTCTCTGACACCTGCCCTTGAACCTGAGTTGGCAGATCAGAGGATTCTAAAGGTCGGGACTTGCTTTTTCCTTTTTCCAGTTTGCTGAGCTCACTCGGATGTTGGTGCAGCGAGAGCTGGAGCCCGGGCTGATGGTAGGAGTCTCACCAGCTTCTCTTCTTGCTGGAAGAGCAACCACATGTGGGCAGGATCTCAGCAAAGGCCTGGGATGAGGAGGAAAGAAGAGGCTGTGCGGAGCGGGTTTGGGTAATAGAGCCTGTTCCTCTCAGCCAGGTCTTCCCATCATATCCCTGAAAATTGACACTTTGATTTACATGAGGATAAAAGGAGGCTATACAAACCAGATTCTGGATTCAGGGTCCTGTCCAGGAGGTCCTGGCCATGGGACATGCCTGCCTTTATCATTCACTGTTGAGTACTCCCTGGCCCTGTTCAGCACCCACCCCCAACCCCTAACAACAACCAAGAAAACTCCAAGTAGCGGGTACACCAGGCAATCCTTAGCATCTTCGTGTTCTCGCCCTTGTTTCAACCATGAGCCATGCAAGGCTCAGCTGAGCACTTTCTTTGTGTGTGTGTGTGTGTGTGTGTGTGTGTGTGTGTGTTTTGGTTTGGTTTTTGCTTTTTTTGGGGGGGTCGGGTGGGGTGTTACACCCGGCAATGCTCAGGGGCTACTCCTGGCTCTGCACTCAGGAATTACTCTTGGCGGAGCTCAGCGGACTATGTGAGATGCTGGGGATCAAGCCCAGGTTGGCCACATGCAAGGCAAATGCCTTACTTTCTGTGAGATCGCTCCAGCCCCAGTTTGCGTTGCTCAGTAAAGGGAAGATCCGGGCTTGGAACCCAATGCCCAACTCTAGAATCCAGATGCCCTGTCCTCTTCCATACTGCACCCAGCCGACTAACCTTTCCAAGAGAAGCCACCATGAGGAGCAAGCAAGGAGAGAGTAGCCCCAGGGACTCCTGCATCCCCAGCCCTAACACAGAAGAACAGCCCTAACACCATCATTCTCGTAGAGGGTTGATCCCAGTCTGCAGGTATGAGAGCTGAGACACAGAGGGACCAAGGAACGTGTCTCAGCCCACACTCTGGCGGAGTGGAGCGGGGCCTCTGACTCCAAGCTCTGGATTCTGTCCTGCGCTACACGCCTGCAGGAGGCTGTCATCTCACCCCACACGGGCCGGGCAGGGTCCCTCCCTGCACATTGCTGCCCAGCTGGGGTGCAGACTCAAGGAGCCTCAGCATCCCCAGCTGCTTTGGTGCCCTTTCCTCTGAACTGGAGGTAGGAAGGTCAGCTCCAGTCCCTGCCCGCACCTCTTCCACTGTCCCCCACCCAGGCTGCCGAGCCCCCCAGCGAGGCCCTGAAGCTGGTCCTCAGAGCCCCTCAGCCTCCCCGGGTGCACCTTGATGGCCACACAGCCACCGTCACACAGTCAGGCTCGCTGACACTGGCCCAGCCCAACAAGACCTCCCAGGCCACAGTTTTATGGGTGAGTGACCTCAATATCCATTCTCTGGGGGAGCCCGGGTCCTCTGGAGACCCCTGACTGAGCGTAGAGTAACAGGGTCACTCTGACCATGCCGCCCAGCCTTTGCCCATATTCCATCTGTTCAGATCCAAAATGTCGGGCCTGTGGTGAAATATTAAAATGCTTCAACGGGGCCAGAGAGATGGTGCAGGAGGTGAGGCACTGGCCCTGCATTCAGCCATAAGGCAGGGATCCTGGTGCAAATTCCCAACACCACATATGGTCACCCAAGCACTGTCAGGGGTCAGTCCTGATCTCAGAGCCAGGGACAACCCCTGAACACTGCCAGGTTATGGCCAAAATCTTCCTCTAAAATTAACAATATTGCTAATAATAAACTAGATTAAAAACAAATAAACAATAAAATAAACAATATAAAGCAACCACTTTAGCACTTGCTCCCCTAAATTCAATGCCACCCTCCCCATGGACCCACCTTAGGAATATGGGGTTTATCTCTGAGACTCTTAGCTCAATGTGAGCTACAAACCAAGAAAGGGGAACTGTCCATGGGCCCACCTGTGCTTCACTCTCCTGAGGTACTGGAAGAGAGCCGCAAGCGCAGGTAGAAGGGCTCAGTCCCGGCCAAGTACTTCTGAATGGTGGGGGGCAGGGGACACCTTTCCAGTGGAACACAGACATCCTCCCACATCATAAGGCAATCTCAATCGCTCTTAGAAACTCTCTGCCAAGGCTGAGTTCCCCCCAACCATCAGTGAGAAGTTAATGCTCCAGATGGACATGAAAAGGTAATCCATTCTTTCTTTGCCTCTGGTGGTGGAGGGAGGTGGGGAGAGGGTGGAGGTGGAGGTGTCTGTTGGAGGTTCAGAAAAACTGATGGGAGGATGAGTGATGAAGGAATGTGCGGTTAGGGGCTGGGTTTCCATGCCTGCCTTGCACTGAACTCGAATGGGGGCAGGAGAGAAGGAGGGTGAGCAGGATGGGGTGGTGACTTGCTGTACCCCCCAAGCTGGTGTGGTCTGAGAGAAAAATGATTTATTTCCTCTGGCAGTGCCAGTCTCAGCCTGGTCCACTACCCCACTGGCCTTGCCGAGAAGGTGAGTCTTGAGTGACCCAGAGCAGGCTGGGGTGGCGCCAGGTGGGGAAGCCCCAGTGAGCTGCATTCAGTATACAAAGCCTCCCTTCCTCTCTGTCACTGTTCTCATCACTCCTGAGAGCCCCCACACCCACTGGGGAGGGAGAGCCCCCCATGTGTGTGTGCCACCTTTCCTGCATAGAGCTCCCTGTGTGCATTTAGTTGGGTCAGATACATTTAACTCATTACATGCCAGGCTTATCCCAGCTACTGGGGATCCCCTGTATGAAATGAAAGAAAGCTTGCTCCAATTCAATCTGCTTAATCAATGGTTGAATAAATAGCAGTACTCCTACATTATAAAAAGGAAGGAAGGAAGGAAGGAAGGAAGGAAGGAAGGAAGGAAGGAAGGAAGGAAGCTTCATTGCCTGCATGGAACTCACACACCAGATGGCGGAGGACAGCTAGGAAGGTTCTGGGCTGGTGACTATCTGTGGGGAAGAGCTGGGGGGTGTGGACCAGAAGTGGGAGTGTGGGCTAGAAAAAGGACTATCAGGGAGACCTCCCCAAGAACCAGGAACATCTGAGCCACACCTGGAGGAGGAGAGAAATGGGCAAGGGGGACCCAAGCCCCAGCACAGAGCCCCTGTTCCCCCTCTTCCCCCCAGGTTTGGGGGCTGGAGCAGACCAGGCTGCCAGGCTGAACAGGGCTCCGAGAGGGAACTAGCTCCCCCAGAGGACAGGCAGACTGGAGGGGTGGGGGAGGCAGTGAGGGTGGAGGCAGCCTTGACGTCTTGTTCCCCAAAATGGTGACACTGCCCCCCCAGGGGCACTGGACCCATGCTGGGGGAGAGGTGGTAGTAGCCATGAGTGAAATGGTGGGGGGGGGGTGTGAGCGACACGTGGGAATACAATACCGCTCTGCTTTTCTATAGATTTTATTGGGGGATGAGTAAATTTGTGACTGAAAAAGGGGGCGGTGGTCAGATAAGGCTGGGACCCTCTTAAGAATGGGGGTGGTGAGGGGTGTGTCCAGCTGCAGTCCTTGGGCTGAAGGAGACTCCACGGGGTCCCAGCTGGACACCTGGACGATGCCCTAGGTTTAAGGGGACTCCTCCTTTCCAGACTGAAATGTGCTCTGTCTGCACCCCCATCAGGGCTGCATCTCCCCCTCGCCGGTTGCCCCACCCCTGGACCTCTTGCAGGGTGTCCCAGCCCCACCCCTCCCACCCCCACCCCGGGCTATGTTCATTCTCATCCCATAGTGCAGGAGTTTATGTGGGAGTGTGCCAGCCATGGCTCCCCTGGGAAAGTGCAGGAGGACAAAGCTCACGGTCTCTCCTGGGGCCTAGGGCCAGGGCTAGGGCTGTGGAGTTCTTAGGTGGGAAGTATTGTTGTATTCCCATGTCTTGCTCCTGCCCTGGAAGGTTGCCCCCACCGCTCCCATCTAAAGGTGGCAGTGACCCTCACTCCACTTTCTGGGCACATGTCAGGGAGCTCCAGTGGAGCCTGGGGGTGCAAGGGACCACTCCTGGTGATCCTCTAGTAGTGGACAGGGGCCTGACCATTCTGTGTTCATGCCCACTGATGCTGGGGGGCCGTGCAATGCCAAGGGTCAAACAGCAGGCCTGGCACGTGCAAATCATTCGTGACCCCCTCCTGCTGTTCCTCTCCCCGGCCCCCACTGACTTTTGAGAAGCCAGCCCAGGTAGATTCCCCACCCTCTCCTTCCCCAGGACTGTGAGTGGGGGACTCTTACACTTCTGGGTCATGGTACCAAGATGGAACAGGAGCCACACAAAGCCTGAATGAGACACTTCCGGATGATCGGCCCTCCCATCAGGCCTTGCTCACATCTCACTTTTGCAGAGCTTTAGGGGTAAAGGGTCTCAAAGCCCTTCCTCCAGGACAGGCCTCACTTTGGGGCTACTTCAGAGACCATACACCCAGACCAGAATGCCAGGCATAGATGCATAGGCTAGGACTATGCATCTGGTTCAAGCCGCCACATCAGAATGCCACCAGGGGTGGGAGAGAGGGGACGGGGGATGGGGGGGGGGAGATGGAGAGAGAGCGAGAGAAAGAGAAACAGAGACAGAGACATGGAGAGAGATAGAGACAGAGATATAGAAACAGAGACACACAGAGAGAGGGAGAGAGACAGAGAGAGAGGGAGAGAGACAGAAACAGAGATAAACACAGAGAGAAAGAGATAGACAGGAACAGAGACAGAGTTACAGAGACATACAGAGAGAGAGAGAAAGAGAGAGAGAGTGAGAAAGAAAATTGACTCCCAATTAGCCTAACTGGTTTTGGCAGCCTGATGAGATTCCCTGGTGACAGGAGAGGCTATTTCAAGAAGACTGTTTCTTCCCTGTTATCAGGGTTGGCAGACTCCTAGAAGACCCCTTGCACTTTCTTAGGAGAAACCAATGGGCCTACCTGAGCCCTATGGTTCCTCTGATCCAACCAGGTTCAAACCCCAAAGTCAGAAGACCTCAGCTTTTGCCCACCCCCTCACTAATCCAGTCATCTATAGAAGTGTAGATGTGGAACTCCCAGGATCAACCCTGACCTTCTGAGGGTCCCTCAACAACCATGGGGCACCCCCATTGCCGTGGTCAGAACCTGCCTGCCCAGCTGAAGTGACCTGCCTGTCCCCCTTCCATCTGTGGCAGGAGAAGTATCTGGAGGCCTCTGTCCTGGAGCTTCTGAAGAGGACGTTCATGCCCAGTCACAATGGTGAGCCCCCGGACTTTTCTCCTCAGGCTCCTCAGACCCCCATGTCCTCCTCAACTTCACTGAGAGAAGCCATCCTCAGGCTAGGAGTTGGAATTCTGGCAGGGGGCTCAAGTCTGGGGTGAAGAGTCCTTTGTGTTGCTATCTTGTGCTTCCTCAGGCAGGAGTGGCTAACAGGAGCTCAGAAGGGGGCAGGTGGCCGTGCCCAGGGGAGGCAGCGGTGGACACTCTGGGAAGTGAGGCCAGGAAGTGAGGCACTGGGAGAGGGTGGTCCTCTGTTCAGGGTCCAAACCTGCTTCATCCAGGGGCAAGGAGGCCACATGACGCAGGAAGCAGGCCCCTAACCCCGGGTTCGCCCTCCTGGGCCAGGGAAGCAAGCAGGTGGGATTTTTCATCTCAGGGAGGTGCCAGGAAGCTGAGCCTGGGAGACAGCACCACCCCCTCTTAGAAATTAGCAACAAAGTCAGACTTAACCCAAACACGACCCAAAGCAGACCCATGGCAGTGCTTGAGGGGCAGCATGCAGGAAATGGGAAAGGAGTAGAAAAAGCTGAGTGGGCAAGCAGCCATCTCGTCAGGCCTGTCAGGGCCTCAGCTGCTCAGGACTCCTCAGGCTTTTCACTTCCACATCTACCACATTTACAAGTTAGTTTTTTTAAAAAGAAAGGAAGAAAATACTTGCTAGAAGAACTAGTTTCCAAATGTTTGATAAAAGGGTATGTTCCTCAGGCATTCATGAATGTGTTTCTTCTTTTATTTTGTGTTTCTTCTTTTATTTAAAAACAATTTCCTTACTTTAAAAAATACTTCTCTTAGAAAATTAATTTTTTAGCTTCTACAGACTTCTAATTCTTTTCTACTTCTTAAAACCTTTATTTACAGTAATGGAAAGATTTTTTGTTGTTGTTGTTTGGTTGGTTGGTTGGCTGGTTGGTTGCCTGGTTTTTTAGTCAAAACCAGCAGTGTTCAGGGCTTACTTTTGGTTCTACACTCAGGGATTACTCCAGGTGGGGTTCCAGCGGCCATAAGATATGCCAGGGATCAAACCGGGGGTGGAGGGCTGCATGGAAGGAAAATGCCCTCCCCACTGTGCTATGGCTCTAGCCTCATGACTTCTAATTCTTTTCTCAGGTATTTTCTGGGTATGCCAAAATTTTTGACGTTTTAGTGTTTTTTAAGAGTAAACAACATTATCAGACATTTCTGCCAACCAAAAAAAAAAAAGTAAAATTATTCAGTTCATATGGGCTGGAGCGATAGCACAGCGGTAGGGCGTTAGCCTTACAAGCGGCCAACATGGCCGAGCAGAGTTCGATTCCTCCGCCCTTCTCAGAGAGCCTAGCAAGCTACCGAGAGTATCTCGCCCACACGGAGAGCCTGGCAAGCTACCTGTGAAGTATCAATATAATATGCCAAACACAGTAACAACAAGTCTCACTATGGAGACGTTACTGGACCCGCTCGAGCAACTCGATGAACAACGGGAGGACTGTGACCGGACCGGATTCAGTTCATAAGTAGCCTTCAGCCAGCTGAATGTTTAAGTACTGTTAAGAAGAAAATCTTCACAAGAGTATGGTCAGAGTCCCTGTATATTTTTGAGGAGAAATTCAAATGCTTTTAGAGGGGTGGGGATTGTTTTCGTTTTGTATTTTGGTTTGGGAGCCCAGAGCGTGCTACCTATTTACCCCACCCTCACCCCAGAAACGTTTTTATTTTATTTATTTATTTACTGCCTCTCTCCAGAAACATTTTTGATAACCAGTGGAGTAGCTCTTCAGAGACCCAGCTTTCAGGAGGAGAGTTGTTCATGGGGTGCATCATGACCCCCTCCATCTAGGGGGCAAAGAGGCAGGGGACCATGCCCAGGTCCACAATGCACAGAGCAGTGGAAGTGCCCAGCGGACTCTGCCCTCCCCAGAGTCCCTTCTGCCCAGCTGGACTCTGACCACTCTGCCCCATGGCTCTTGCAGAACTGCTCGGCAAACAAGGCCTCCCGCTGCCCAGCATCAAAGGCCTGTCCTTCGGCAAGGCCCACAGAGAGCTTTCCGAGGTAGGTGATTCCAAAGACCCCCTGGTGCTTCCTGCTGTCCTGCAGAGCAGGAGTAGACTCCGCTGGCCAGAGGGATTGCAGGGACATATCCTCCTCCCTCTCTCACCACCTCCTTTCAGGCCTCCTGGATGCCCCAGCTCCTAATGGAGCAGTGTAGGTGCTGAGGGACTACCAATTCCCCCCAAGTACCCATTCCTCCCCGAGAGGATCGTCACCTGTAGCAATGTGAGACCTGTGCTGTTGTTTTTCCCGGTTTACAAAAGAAAATACCAAATGCACTGAGAGGCAGAGTTCAGAGTGACTAAGCCCATTTACCTACTTGGGTTCATGCTATTAAAAACCTGTATCCTTACTCCAGACCACCCTAGAATTTCAGTGCCCCAATTTCCAGCACAGGCCTATGGCCAGTACATGCCTCTAGGAGGTCCCAGAGGTGGGAGTCAGGGCAGATCCTAGGTTGGCTAAATCCTGCCCAGGTCAGAGGTGTCCCAAGCGGGGGAAGCTCAGAGCAGGCTGGGGAGTTGGCCTATTCCAAATGCGCTGCTGAGCCACCACCTACTCCAGTCTCTCCCCTCCCTTTGTGGGGTCAATCCAAGAAGAGGCTAATGGGGAGAAGGAGGATGGCAGGGAGTGAACAAGGACAGCCATCATTCCTTCAGTTCCCATCCTTGGCAGAGAACCCCCAACTGAGTGACCTGGGGAAAATCCATGCCCCTCTCCAAATCTGTCCCCATCAGTAAAACGGCAATGGGGACCGTTGTCCCATGAGCAGTCAGCCAGGGCCCACTCCCTTATGAACACAGGGTCACTGACTCCAGTGTTTGTCAGATGTCATCAACCATTCTGGATGTCCAGCTGGTGCCTCGGTACTATGGGTCCAGGCCTACCTCAGTTCCCTGGTGATGTACATTCAGGAGCCAGAAGGGACATGCAGGAGACAGTAGGGGACCAAAGCTCTTGTCTCATAAAACCTCAGCTCCTGGACCCTCTAGTCCCAGAGTTCTCCCAGATCCAGCCCAGGGCACCCTGCAGTGAGAGGCAAATATTGGAAGGCCACCCGTGGTGCTAGGGTAGGGGTTGCTCCAGTGACGCAACAAATTCTGGTTCGTTGGGTCCAGGGTGGGGAGAGGCCACTGCAGTCCTCAGTGCCAGAGAGCTGAGAGACCAGCCAAAGCCTGGAGCCAGCCTCGGTGGCCATCTCAGAGACAGGAGACTAGGAGAGAGGATGTGTGTGAACTGCGGGCTCACTCCCTGATTTGCTTGCAGATCGCCTTGCCCAGTTGCAAGGTCACAACTCATTCTCATTAATTCAAACAGCACCCCTGGAGCTGGGTGGTACACAGTGCCCCTCTTCCCCCACCTCTCTCCTTCATCCAGTTGCTCTCTGTCACCAGTTGCTCTGCATCCCATGGCCTGACAGGAGTGAGTCTGACTGTGTCCTTTGATACCGCAGAAGCTTCCATTCTGGTGGAGAAGACAAATACCCAGACATTCCATTAGTGGGGTCGGGTCTGGGGAAATGATTCTCAGTGCAGGGGAGCCTGCAGCAAGCTCCAGCTATTGATGGCAGGGGTGTGGGAAGGGACCATCTCAGAGCAACCCAAGTAGAATGAACCTCAAAGCATCAGAATTGCCACGGGCTCTCAGGAAGAGCCTCATGACCTGTTCTTTGTTCATTTGAGGGCCCTTCTAGTCAGTGGCCAGGGATTTCTCCCAGCTCTGTGCTCAGGGATCACCGTTGGCAGGGTTCAGGGGACCCTGTGGGATATTGGGAACAGACCCTGGCCTGCTTCATGCACGGTAGGGGTCTAACTACTGTGCTATAACTCCAGGCTCCCTGATCTGTCCTTTGCTTCATAAACAGTCCCTCAATGCTCTGTACCCTCTGATCCCCTGATCCATCTGGTCCCTGACTGCCTTTTGGCCATTGAGGGAGATGGGTCTTTGGGGTGTGCAGGGCCCCTCCCAGTAGCCCCAGACAGAGCTGGTTCTGTGGGTGACAGGAGACGGGATGCGTCTCTCCTTGTCCTTTCCTAGGATCACCTGCTGCTGGCAGTTCCAGAGAAGTAGCTGGCTCTGACCACTGTTCTGCCTCCCCCAACCCAGAGCAGCTGCCTGCATCTGGAAAGTCTCTGTCACAATCAAGATGAATTTGGCCGGCAGGAGTCTGGCTCTGAGTTTGCTAAAGGGTGCTGGGGGGAAAATCTGATCAATAAAGCAAGATCAATACCAGACGATTTCACTCATATACAGAATATAGAGGCGAGAAATGGGATTTGGCAATCCCCCATGAAAATTAATCCTGAGACATGTTCACTAGAACTGGGCACTGAGCAGGTAGGAAAGGGAAAACCGTAGGTGGAGGGTCTGGAAGCACCAGGGAAGGGACTGGTGGAGTGCTCTGCAGCTCTAAAACACACCAATACTGTTGTAAACAATAATTCTGCAATTTAAAAGAATTTATAAATTGGAATTTAAAAGAGAAAATTCTTTACATAGAAGGCATTGTTTTATTGAACCCTCTTACTCCTGTCTCTGAACAGGAGTCTTAAAGCAAGAGACTCTGGCTCACTGATTTATTCCTGGTTCCTGGTACATAGTAGATGCTTAATTAATAGTTGAGAAATGAACAACTGGACAGATGGGAGAATGGGAAGTTGAGTGACAGATAGATAAGCCGCTTCCCACTAACCCAGTCCTGCTCACCTGTAAAGATCCATCCACTGCTGGGAAAAGAAGAGATGTAGTTCTTATTTGCCTCAAGTGTATATTCCAAAGAGGACTAATTCTTATCTGTATATCATAGCAAAGAGCAATTCTAGGTAATGACTTAAAACAAAGCAAAAAGGGGAAAAATCAATGGATCAAGGAGTTGTGGTATATGTATACACAATGAAATACCATGCAGCCTTAAGAAAAAAAATATGTGCAATTTGCAGCAATATCGATCAAATTAGAGGAAATCTTGTTGAGAGAAGCTAGAAGGAAAGTAATAGATACGTGAGAATAATCACTCTCATGTGTGGGACTCAAAGATACACAGCAAGGGAGTAACAGAGATCAAAAGATAACATAATGTGAGAACTGATTCACATCACTGAAAAGGCAGGGGTCGTGAAAGGAAGGAGTCTTTGGGAGAGAGAGGTGGGTACATTGGTGAGAAGTATGGTATTAGAATTATGTGCACAGGAAATCAATCACTGTCATTGTCCTCCCGTTGTTCATCGATTTCTCGAGCAGGCTCAATAACGTCTCCATTGTGAGACTTATTGTTACTGTGTTTGGCATATCAAATACGTCACGGGGAGCTTGCCAGGCTTTGCCATGCAGGTGAGATACTCTCGATTGCTTGCTGGGCTCTCCGAGAGGGCTGGAGGAAATCCAACATGGGCCGACCGGGTCGGCCGCATGTAAGGCAAATGCCCTACCCGCTGTGCTATCCCTCCAGCCCTCACAAGAAATCAATATTAACAGTATCGTAAGCCAAAGAATCTCACTTAATAAAATAATTTTTTTAAAACATACTTTTTAAAAAAATTTTATTAGTGAGACACCATGAGGTACAGTTGTAGACTTACAAATTTTTGTGCTTGGGCTTCAATTATACAATGATCAAATACCCATTCCTCCACCAGTGCCCATTTCCCACTACCACGGATCCCAGGATCCCTCCCACCCCCCAAGCCCCCCACCCCCCTTGCCTCTGTGGCAGGGCATTTCCTTTTGTTTCTCTCTCCTTTTGGGTGCTGCGGTTTGCAAAAGAGGCATTGAGGGACGGACATAGAAAGATTGCATTCATAAAGAGGATTTTAAGGGTATGGAAGGAAGTCATATTTCATAAAACAACATAAGATTCTTCCATATATAATTATTCAATAGCACATCCCAGAAGTATGTAGATCAGTCCTTAACATTCCCAATTCCTAGCACTCTAAGAATATATTTATGAAATATTACATTATATAATGACTCATTATATATATTGCCACATAAAGAAAATGTTCTGGGATTATTTCATATATTTGACATAGAATTGACACAAATTTTAAATAAAAAGATGATGAAGTATAAAATTAGACATGAGATTAATTTGTTCTTTAGTTTTTTTTTTACTGCCATAACAGGTAGCATTAAACTTGCCCAAAGTAAGCTGGTACTAGTTTCCTTAGTATCGTTTGAATTGTCAACAAATAAAAATGTATTTTATGGTCTATGGTTGGTTTTGTCATAGGAGTATTAATGACTTACTTTACTAAAGTCAGAGTTAACTTTTAAATTTTAGACACTAAAAGTCTTATTTGATACATAGGCATTGCTCACCTGTACATGAGTAATCATCAATTCTTATGTATCCAGTTTTGCAGATACACATGAAGGACCCTGGTGTGTTGACACACATGGTATTCTCACGGCAGTAATGGCGTCCTTCCGCACACTCATCAATATCTGTGAAGAAAGAGCAAGGTCAAGAGCTCAATAGTAACAAATGTCCGATACTGGCCCTATTTTCCTTTGTAGGGAGAGGGCAATAGTTACTCATTAAAAAGCATTTTTAAAATGCATTACTTAGAATCTCCTCTATTGGGAATGTTTGGTGTTTAAATGAAAGAAACCAAGAGTTTTGCACCCTCCATCACCCCCCCCTTATCAGTTCTTACTGGTGTTTAAACCGGGTTTCAAGTTGCATCATTCTATTTACTTGGAAAGTCTACGCTGCATTTATTTAACTGTGCTTAGAAGGTAAATCAAATGTAGACACAGAGATGCTTTAGATTATTAGAGGCCTCAATCATTGTTTCAATTTAAGGATTTGAAGCCAACAATGTGTAGTTTATTAGAGAAGCAAGTAACATTATAGCTATGGCAGTTAGTGTCCAAACACAGATTGAATTGCATTTAGAAATCTGACATATATGAGAAGCTTCAAATACTAAATAAGATATTATGTTGAAGAATTTCACAGAAACTCACACACCAAATTATGAGTGTAGAGACTTTTAAAGGCTTGGCTGTGATGGACATTATCACTAATTTAGAATAATATATAAGTTGACAATAAAATCATCACAATTTTATAGAATCCTTCTGTGAGAAATAAAAATCATTTATATGTATTTCACCATTATATTGCATTCTCTATTAAGATCATTATTGAATTCAGCAAGTAAGATATCTCTCTTCCTTCCAGAAGGTTATTTTCTCAAATTTGTTCTGCGACTTCACAAAGTAGAATTACCTTTATGTCTATTATTAAGAAAAATGGATTAATTATAGGATACAGTCAGGTCACCCACACTATAAAAATCAAGTTAAATTTTTTAAAATAATTTCAAGTATTTTCTCATCCTGAGAGTATCAAATTGAGTAACTGATATAATAAGTAAGCATATTTTAGAGCTAGAGCATTTTAGCTACTATATGAGTTAGCAAAAGACCCAGAGACTGAAAAACCTAGCTCCCGGAAGAGAACAGCCTCCTGCCCCCGCTCCTGGCTGTCCTAGCCGGGGCCCCTTGAAGGGGGGTGGGTTGAGTTTCCCTCACCGCCCTGACCAGAGCTCCGGCAGCCGAAGACCTCCAGAACCAGTCACAACCATGCTGAGACCACTCTCCACACACATGAAGGTACCGGCAGAGGAACAAAGGCATGCGGGTCCCGGTGCTGAAATTTCCAAGCCTGCTTGGATCAGGGCTGAACATCCTCCACCCAGATCCTCCATATTCCAGTAGGCGGAGGTCACACCCACCAACTAGCCCCCTGGCGCTGTGTAATCCCATCAACGGCCAAGACCCAGAGACTACAAAACCCAGCTCCCAGAAGGGTGCAGCCACATTCCCGGCCGCGTGACATCTTATTATCTCATTCTTACTTTGGACAACCTGGCAGGCTACCGAATGTAACCTGCCCACACAGCAGAGT
>JAOXYA010150083.1:0-21406 GCA_028565675.1 Sorex palustris | reverse complement strand
GGCATATTGGATACTCTCGGTAGCTTGCCGGGCTCTCCGAGAGGGGCGGAGGAATCGAACTCGGGTCGGCCATGTTGTAATTAAAACAAATATTGGATATTCCGAGACTTACAAGATTGTGTTAGATCATCCCAAGAGATAAGTGCTTTAGAGAAAAAAAAATCATCTCCACTTTCCAGGTATGGATTTTCTCATTTGAAGCATGGGTCGAAGCTGGTGTTTGTGAGGCTAATAGTTCTTTAAGAAGAGTGTTCCCCACACCAGCATGTCCTTTATGATGGCTGGCATGGTGCGCGGAAGTGAACAATGAGTAAACATTTCCCCCAGCATATCAGGCGGTGACTGTTTGCTTTAGAATGGTACATTGAATATGCTAGTTGCCAGGGCAGAAGCAGGTAGCCGTGCCCAGGGAGGGAACACAGACCCCCCCCAATAGCTGCTTGGTGTCCACAGAGACCCCATAAGCATGAATATCTGACCTCTAATATGGGATCTCATGCATTGCATAGTGCCATATGTTCCTGAACATTTGTTTACAAATGAAATGTGACTCTTTTTTTCCCCAAGATTAAAAGTGTTTTTTAAAAAATGATCCTCATTAAAAATGAAACGAAATCAAGTGATAACATATCGAACCTCGTTCTTACATCCCTAATCATCTTTCTTTTCAAAGTTACCTTGATTACACCAGATTCTTTTTATAATTTTTTTCAGGAATATTCTGTGTGATTCTAGGAGGGCGGGGAATGTTCTCTCTGCTTCACACAAAATGGTCGTTGCTGAATTCACTGTTCTCTGCATTTTGCTACTAGGTGCATCATGTTCCTTGGCATAAATGCATAGTATTATACCTGGTGGCCCTTGAGCCTGGCTGGGCGTTAAGGACCAAGAGAACATTAGATGCCCAGACTGCCCTCTTAGAGATCCTGACTGACTTCTTCCAGGTTGGACCTATGTGATCTGCTTTGTTACTATAAAAATTCAGGCGGCCATTAAAAAAAAAAAGGGAAAACCCTTTCATTTGGGATTTAAAAATTGCAGCTGGGGGCATGAGAGTTCAGGCTTGAATTCCAAAACACGCCCTAAAGAAGGACACGTTTGGTTAAAGGATTCTTTGAAAGAGAAAAGGGCAGAATCAAGTCATGGAGGTAACTCATCCTGAAGTTATCTCAGGATGAAGGCTGAGGTAATAATGGTCATGTGAGGGAGTCACAAGGTAAAATTGCTCAGGTGGAGGGCCACCAGGTAAAAGTAGGTAAAAGTTTCCTTTATCAGTCTTTTCAAACAGGATATTCTTCTTGTTACTGTTGTCTTGGAATGTTGGTGGTTTGGCCTCCGCTGTAAAACAATTCTAATATAGTTGCCCATGTTTCATTTGAAATGACTGAGCTTTTCACAGTCTATCTGAAAACCTCCTCAGGAAATTCAATGTGCAGCTAATAAGCACACTGATTTCAACCAGGCCCCTGCTGATTGAGATTTATGTGGTTTGTAGACTTTCTTTGTTGTACACAGTTAACTGCTAGTGAGAGTTTGATTGTATTCCTAGGATAAGGATCCAGAGTAGAGTTTTGTTTCTGTTTCGAGATCATATTGAACACTTTTTTAGTTTTGGGGCTACTCCCGACTCTATGCTCTGACATCACTCCTGAGATCACTCCTGGGGTCACTGTGTGCTCTGGGGCTGGGGGATTTTATGTGGAGTCAGGGATTGAACCTAGTTGGCCACATGTGAGGCAAGCATGCTGTACTATCTCCCTGGCCCACATTGAGTACTGTTTTTAGTTTTGGGTGCACACCCAGTGTGCTCAGGGCTTATTCTTGACTCTGCTCAGGGACCACTTGGTGGGAATTGGGGGACAATATGTGGTTCCACAGATCAAACTCAGGTCAGCTGCATGCAAAGCAAGTACTCTACCCCTTTACAATCTCTCCAGTCCCCATACTTTAAATATTGAATATTTTTATAGTTACCAAAAAAAAATCCAAAACAAAATGTAGCTATAGAATTAGCTGTATTAAATTCGGAGCTTATTTGAAATGTGTAGGATGAATATTCTAAATATTTATTACACTACGGTGAGATCATATGCTTGAATTGTGAAGAATGCAAGTATGTTGAAGCAGAATACCATCCATAAAAATGTAGAGGAAATGAATTCCAATAAATTAAATCCTGATTTACTTGAAATCCATTTCAATGTAATTAAATATACCCTGAGTGTCATGCTATTTATTTATTTATTTTAAGATTTTATTATTGTATCACTGTGAGATCGATCTTTTCAAAGCTGTTCATGATTAGGTTTCAGTCATGCAGTGTTCAAGCACCCATCCTTCTACCAGTGTACATTTTTCAGTACCAGTGTCCCTAATTTCCCTCCCATTCCCCCCGCTCCCCACCTGCCCAAAGTAGAGTTGTTTTTTTTTTTGACAGATAGCCCTTTAGAGATTTCAGAGATGTTTGTACTCTTTTTTTTTCCACCTTCAGGTTGCTCCCGGTGTGTTTGGGGGAGACTGTGCAGTCCCTCGTATTAAACCTGGGGCTCCTGTGTGCAAAGTGTGTGTTCCTGTTTTTTTTTTTTTTAATTCCCTTCCAGCCCTGATGTTTATACTCTGACTTAGGCTCCTACCAATTGCATATGCTTTGTGGAGATGTTTTAAAATTTCTTAAAGGAACCGTGTTGGTGGACCATGGAAAAACTTGGAGCCTAGATGATTGTTGGTAGTTGAGACTCACTTGTCTATGCAAGGGCTGGAGTGATAGCACAGCGGGTAGGGCATTTGCCTTGCGCGCGGCCGACCCAGGTTCGATTCCTGCATTCCTCTCGGAGAGCCTGGCAAGCTACGGAGAGTATCCTGCCCGCACGGCAGAGTCTGGCAAGCTCCTCGTGGCGTATTCGATATGCCAAAAACAGTAACAACAAATCTCACAATTTCTTGTGAGACGTTACTGGTGCCCACTCGAGCAAATCAATGAACAAAAGGAGGACAGTGCTACAGTGTCTATGCAAGCTGTTTTAAAGGAAAATGTTTCTATAGCAGTGGTGTTGGGCGGGGACATCCATCCAAACCTTGGTTCATACTCTCCCTCACTCTCCTGGGGTGTCAGCTTGCTTGGGCAGTGGGATAGTGAGGGTTGCCTTGGTGCACGCAGGGACAGCTGTGATGGACTCTCAGAAGGACTTGCCAAGCAGGCGCTTTTTCTCAGCTACTAAACCATCACCCTGACCCCATGGAAGTATTCTTTAGAGAGTATCATTATAGTTTTAAATACATAAAGACTCTCTTACACGTTTCCTCACAGCAGGGGAGGCAAGACTCTGGTGCTGACTTCCCAGGATAGTGTGTGACAGTTCATGGGTTAGGAAGAGGGTTTCCATAACAGTGTTATTCCAGATGTAAGCTGGGTGCGAAATTGCTTTTCCTGCAAGGTGCTCGTGAAGGCTGGAGAGAACGCCTGTCAGGTGCATTGCACAGGTGTGGCCCAGTGGCGGCTGATATAACTCAGATGCTCAGATGTTCTCTGTCTCTCACTCCCACTCCTCCAGCTCATTTCCAGTACCAGTCCCATCTCTGCATCGTCTCTAGTCCTAGGGAAATGACAAGTAGTTCATCTTGACCCAAAGGTACTTTCTGCAGGGGCTGGGGACCACCGCAGTTTGCAGTCATGGACCAGTGGAGCAGCCTCCTCAACACAGGCTCTTTAACTGGGCCCCAAGTCGGGGCAGGTTCACTGTGCATGGTAGCAGCAAGCAGGACGGGCCCGTGTTCCCTATTCTCCCCTCCCTCCCCATCCGAGGCCTCTCACCAAATGGAAGAACAAAACAGATACAGGGTTCTAGCATCACTGCCCCACTCTCCATTTCCACCTTCATGGTTTCCCTCCTAATTGTTAGTAAAAGTCCATAATTAGCACACCTGCCAGAGAGCTGTCTCTGTCCAGCTGGATTTTCCCTTCATTTAAAAGTACTTGGGATTCAAGAAGATAGCCCACAGGGCTGGAGCACTACTTGGCACACACTTGGAGGCCCAGTTTGGTTCCAGAGGCTGCATGGTACCCTGAGCATCTTTAGGAATGACCCCTGAGATCTTTCGGGTATGACCAGAAACAAATACACAAACCAAAAGCAAGTGTCTAAAAACACTCCTCCCCCAGCCCTCACCAAATACATAAAATCTTTTCTTTATGGTTTTAGATTTACCAAAAAATTACATAGGAAGGCACAGAGATTTCCTCGATGTCACCTGCTCCCAGGTGTGCATAGCTTCCCCATTATCAGTATTGCTCACCAGAATGATGGATGAACTGACATCAGTCCATCAGAATCTTGGGGCTTGCCTTCCTGCTAATGTCAATGTCTGTTGGCCCAGCCATCATTATATATTTTCATTCTCCTCAAAATCCTCTCAGTTCTTCACTCATCTCTCCCTTCATCCCAGAGAATCTCTCTCTCTTTTTAAAATATATATCTTAGTTTTCCCACTTATGTTTTTTGACATTTCTGTTTCTGCGAATCTGGGAAAATGAAAAATCTTGCAACTGTCCAGTAACATTAATTTACTGAAAAGCTGCCTGACCCTCCTAATTCCATGGAGTCGGGTGCTACTCAGATAACCCACTAATCTTTTCTGGAAAGCCACAAAAAGACAGTCCAGTTCTAGTAGGTGTGTATTCCATGCTTTTACTTCATTCAGACTTTTCTTTAAGTGCGGGCTGTGTTTCAATTTATTGTTACTACTGTGCTAGGTTGTTCCTCAGGTCTCGAAAGCGAGCATTGAATTTTATAGGTTAAATCATTAAAGTTAATTTAATGCTTCTTTGAGGTACTGTTTTTGTGTTTCAGGGGTAGATACCTGGAAGTGGGATAGCTGTGTCGAATGGGAGCACTGTTGTGCCTTAGGGGTTGGGGCAGGTGACATTCAGTCGTGAATGCGGGTTCCTGTTTCACCACATCCTCTCCAACATTTGTTGTTTGCAAGTCTTTTGATATATGCTATTCTTACTGGTGTGAGGTGATACAAATTGTTGCTTTGATTTGTGTTTTCCTGATATCAAGTGATAATGAACAATTTTTCATATGCCTGTTGACCTTCCATATGTCTTCTTCCTGGAAGTGTCCATTCCTGTCTCCTCCCCATGCTTGATGGGGTTATTGGTGTTTTGATTGCTCAGCTTCCCATGTGCTTTACAGATTTTAAATGTTGGTCCTTTTTCTGAGTATCATGTGCAGCTATCTTCTCACAATCAGTTGGGTGTCTTTATTTTAGCCCAAGATGTGGAAACAACCCAGATGTCCAACAGCAACAGATGAATGGATAAGGGAGTTGTGGTTTACATCCACAGTGGAATACTATGCAGCCACCATAAAAATAAAGTCATGCAACTGATGGCAATTTGGATGGAGAGTAGCATATGGGAGAAATAATCCAGAGCAGTGGCACAGAGAGAAATAAATGAAGAGTATGAACAATATCAGTTGATGATGACCGCTGGATACTGGAATATAGGCCTAAGAATGCCAGTTGGGGGAAGCGGAGGGGAATGAATAGGCCGCTAGGAAGTGTTATGGGATCATTGTGGAAGGCCTCAATGACGTGGGTGGTGCTAAAGGAGGTCACAGTCAGTTGACACCAAAGTCAAAACTGTTAATTAACAAGTAATGGGGGCAGGATGGGAGGGAAGGATCCTGCCCCCACTGGACCAGGGTGGACATAGGGATGGAGGAAGGGTCTTGGGCAATTCGATGGTGGTGGTGGGCAGTATCTGTGTACATCAATACCAGAAACACTAGTATAACCCTACTATCTAAACTAAAATTTTATATAATGAAGTTTACATATAAAATGCTAACAAAATGGTAACAATGAGAATTGTCTTGAGCTAGCCTGATCTGCTAGTGTGGGAAGTGGCAGTTGAAAAGATTCTTTTTAGAATGATGTCAAAGTTTGCCCTTGACCGTCAGAACTGTGATCACAGTAAGTGGCCGCTCTATGGGACAGACTGTCCCCACAGCGTATTAGTCCTGTGCTCACACCCTCTGATTTCAGAGACCATGTGTGCCAGGTACTGGGCCTCAGAGCCCAGAGATACTTCTCGTGCAGGCGGGAAACTGTTATCCCCAAGGATAAAGTATCAGGTTCTCTAAACTTTGTATATCAGCTCCCACCCTTCTCTTTAGACTCATGGCTTCTGTTTTCTCCTTACCCTTAAAGAATTTTGTTTTTGTTTTTCTTTCTGTTGTCGTTATTATTATTGTTGTTGTTTTTGTTTTGGGGCCACACCTGCAGTGCTCGGACTTTCTCCTGGCTTTAGGGTTACTAGGGGATAGAACCCGGGTTGACGGAGTACAAAGCAAGTGCCCTGCTCTCTCGTATTGCTCCGAACCTCTCATCGTATTTGGGATTTGGGATCTTGACCAACTCTGCCCTTAAGGACTGGGACGAATAGCAAATAGGCTTTGTTTCCTACCCCACTCTGTTATTTTGACTGGCTAGTCCTGGCAAGGGTCCTTCCTCCTTAAAGCCAGGAAATAGGTCGTTAGGCACTTGACTTGCAAGCTACAGACCCCAGTTTGATCCCTGGAACCACTTATGATCCCCAGATTACCACCATGAGTGTTCCGTGAGTGCAAAGCCAGGACTAAACCCTGAGCACTTCTGGGTGTGGCCCAAACAACAGTGATTCATTCCCGTGTCCCTCTTCCCATGGAGCATGCAGTCATCTGACCTGTGTTGGTTTAGACTCTGGGATGTCTAAAATCCTCACTGCTGGACTTCTTTATCTGGTCTTGCCCAGTTCCTGAGCTTAGTCCAACCTAGGCAGGATTTGAGGCTGGAATTTGGTATCAGAGCTTAGCAGATAATTAAGGGACTAAATGTCTTTGCTTACTCTACATTTTTTTGGGGACATAACTGGCATGCATGGAGAAATATACTTATCTATCTACATATATGTTTGTATATATATGTTATATATATTATGCCATATCTCCCTATCTATGTAGATAGAGAGATATGGCATAAATCAAAGGAAAACGGGGGACAGAATGTGAAAGCAAGGAGAAAGCAAGGAAGGGGACATTGTAAACAAAAAGAATAAATAATTTTCAAAAAGTGGTTATGGAGGCCTGCGCGGGTAGGACATTTGTCTTGCATGCAGTTGACCTGAGTTTGATCCCCGGCATCCCATATAGTCCCCCAAGCACCACAAAGAGTGATCCACCCAACACAGAGCATCACTCCGGATGACCCAAGATCCCCCCAAAATAAAGAAGTAAATAAGAAAGTGGTAGTGTACAAAATAATGTCCAAGTTTTCATCATGAACAACCTAACAGAATGGTATGAGAATGGAAGTCCGGAAGCCTTAAGGAGGGATTAATTTCAGATGAGGTAAAAGGGCCGGAGAGCTAGGATAAAGGTTAAAGGTGCTGGTCCTGCATGTGACCAGCCCTGGTTCTGGAGCCCCCCAAGTGCCAGCAGGTGTTGTCTTAGAGGCTCTGGCAAGGTGACCCAGGTCATCCCCAGCGTTGTGGGCTCAAGCAGCACTCAGACCTTTGCATCATCTGCTGGCGTGATTGACAGGCTGATCAGGAGGGCTCCCGGGGCTTCTTGGGCAATGCTTGGGGGTCTCCCCACTCCCCCTGACCCCAGATGGATGTGTGTAGTCGTTTGGCTTTGCACTTGCCTGATTAAGGTGCAGTGGAACACACCCCTATAGCTAGTTCACGAGACAGTAATTACCGGAAATCCGGAGTTTGCCAGACAACTTCTTTTTCAGTTCCCGCCCTTGATGTTACTTTTGCCCGGATCCTGTCTTTCCACACTCTGCATAGGTGCCAGCCCCGGTTATCGTTGCTGATTGTTCCAAATGGACATGTTGGCACATTTGAACTCCTGAACTTGGTGTTCACCTTTGTTTATAGCACTTAATGATTTCTGGGCTTTTCTGGTCCTGGAGACACTTAATGAGTTATACCTGAGTGCAAGGAACATTGACCCTCTGTTGCCCAGTACAGCACTTAATTCACTATTGGGCATATGGTGAATACTGAAAATAAGTTTATTTGTTTTCAGCCAGTACTACTACTTAGAGAAATATACATTTACTATCCATCATGCTGAGTGCTGAGTTCTTTTTTTTAATCTGTGCATAAAATGGCCCATCTAAAGCTCTCCTCGATGTCTTATATTTCAGAAATTTATAAGTATTATTCTATTTATGCCTCTGTGTTTACTTCATTTTGGTTCTTTTTCAGCACAGGGTTCTTGAGGTTTTCTTTCTTTTTTTAAACCCCAGAAATGCTTCTCTGGAGATCATTTTCTTGTATACCAGTTCTAGTTTAGGTTTCTGAGGTTTAGTGCCAAGAAATTTTTTCTTTTCGGGTCACACCCGGCAATGCTCAGGGGTTAGTTACTTCTGGCTCTGCACTCAGGAATTACTCCTGGCGGTGCTTGGGGGACCATATGGGCTGCTGAGAATCGAACCCAGGTCAGCAATATGCAAGGCAGACGCCCTACCCGCTGTACTATGGCTGAGGCCCCTAGTGCCAAGAAATAGTCTTTTTTTTTTTAAAAAAAGATTTGCTCTAATCTGAGAATAATTTGAACACAGGCACTGCTGAAACTGACCAGTCCCTTGCGCTGGTCTGTTTGCTCCGAGAACCCTGAGCTCTGTTACAGGGTGTTCCCTGCAGCTGGGCATCTTCTGCTGTGAATGTTCAGTGCCAGCTATCGCCCAGCCTGGCTTCAGGCCTCACACGAATCACTTGTGGGCCTCTGTGCTTCTGCTTCTCCTAAGAGAGAAACATTTGCCTAGCCCTCCTTTTCTTTCCTAGCCCATGATAAATAATCCGCTGGAATTTATATCTTACGTTGTTTATCTTTATAAGAACAAGTGATCAGAAACCTGTGTACTAAAGAGGTTTAATGTTTGACACAGTGAAGGTGTTAATAGCATGTTGAGGTTTAGATGAATAGATGAATAATAGGCCATTTGTTTTGGTTTCCCAGGGCTGGAAAAAAGACAGTTCCAGGGAAAGCTGAAGGAACTAGAAGGCACCCCCTGTTTTTTGAGCCTGGCACCATATGTTCCCCTAAGCACTAATCCTGGAGTAGCCCCTAAGCATCTTTGGGTGATCCAAAAACTAAACCAGAACAAACTGTTGAAATCTTTCACCATTCCAGCAGCAGGGGGCTGTGGGAAACTGATCTTCCCCCTTGAACTTTGAGGATAATTATCTTTGCAAAAAAGTGCATCAGCCAGAACTTGAAAATATTTATTTCACCCATAAATATGGTGGTCTTTCAGTAGGAATGAGAGCTGGCGATGGTTTTCTTTTCCAAAGAAAACAAGTTAATTTGGGTAGAGGCTTCTTCTTCTTCTTGTTCTTTTTTTTTTTTTTTTTGGTTTGTTTTTAGGCCTCACCAAGCCATGCCCAGGGCTGACTCCCAGGCTCTGCACTCAGGAAACACTCCTGGAAGTGCTCAGGAAAACATATAGGATGCGGGGATCGAACCCAGGTCTGCTGCATACAAAGCAAGCCCCTTCCCAGCCCTGGGTAGAGGCATCTTCTGTGCCTTTATTCGGAACCATTTGGGCTTCCTGCTTGCTGGAAAATGCAGTGTCACATGAATCAGTTCGTATATTATTCCTTGGGGCTGCCTTTTTCCTCTTTTTTTTTTCTTTTCGCTTTTTGGGTCACACTCAGTGATGCACAGGGGTTACTCCTGGCTCATGCATTCAGGAATTACTCCTGGCAGTACTCAGGGGACCGTATGGGATGCTGGGAATCAAACCTGGGTCGGCCGCGTGCAAGGCAAACGCCCTACCCGCTGTACTATCGCTCCAGCCCCTCCTCGGATCACGGTCCTCCCATTGTTCATCGATTTGCTCAAGCGGGCCCAGTAACGTCTCCATCATGAGACGTGTTGTTACTGTGTTTGGCATATCGAACACGTCACGGGTAGCATGCCAGGCTCTGCCGTGCGGGTGAGATACTCTCGGTAGCTTGCTGGGTTCTCCGAGAGGGGCGGAGGAATCGAACTCGGGTCGGCCATGTTGGCCGCGTGTAAGGCAAACGCCTTACCACTGTGCTATCGCTCCTATTTCCCTATGCTTCTGTGTCTTGAATCTGGTGCTTCATGGGGCCAAGATGAGGTCACTGCTTCGTGGGGTCGGCATAGGTAGCAGGAAGGGCAGAGGGGATTTTCAAATATTGCTTTTCAAGCTTCCCTTTAAAAGGCTGTGATTCGCTTTATATTGGAGGCAGAAGCACCTGCTGCTCAGGTGATGACCACTCCCTGTCTCCCAGCTGTCCCAGTCAGGAGGACACGCACTTGGGTGGTGAATCACTCGTGATCCTCCTGGCTCTCCCCCAGGGTAGTTAGCTACCATATATCAGGAACAGAATCTTAAATCTTCAATCATTTCCGATCTGCGTAACCTATGAGGTTGTAGCGGTGGTGGTGCCAAAGCAGAAGCAAGCCAGACCGGAGGTTTAGGATGTTGAAGTTAGGAATTACTCACTATACAGCTCAGTGCCTCCGCCCCGCCCCTCCTCCAGCCCCGGCGTCGTGAGAAAGAGGAACAGATGCTGCAATGTGCTGCGTTAAAGACCAGCCGCATTTCAGACACCTTGCGGCTGATAAAGTGCTCATGTTTACCTGGGTTCTCTTTTTCCAGGCAGAGTTATATTCTAGAATAGGAAGCCTGGCCCCCAGTCCAAGGACACTGTGCTGGGTACGGCCGGAGCCAGTTTGAGAACCGAGACCCCTTCTCCCTGCGTCACATCTCACCCGATTTTTATTTATTTATTTATTTTGCTTTTTTGTGGGGGGGCTCACACCCAGCAATGCTCCGGGGTTACTCCTGGCTCATGCACTCAGTAATCACTCCTGGCGGTGCTCGGGGGACCATCGGGGCAAATGCCTTACCCACTGTGCTGTCACTCTAATCCCTTACCCAATTTTTAGACCTAAACCAGGAATACCAAATTCCCTTGTTCTGCATTTATAAAGTAGTGTGAACTTGTAGCTAAAATAAACTGGTTTTTTTTTTTTGGCGTCGTATTGACCACAAATCTGTTCTCCTGTATGTTGTTGAACCTTTGTGCTATTTTCATTAGATACGTTTTCTTTTCTTCAACAGAACATTTTGTTGTTGTTGTCGTTGTTGTTTATTGTTCTGGGGTCACATGGCCGATGCTCTTCCTCCCAGCTCTGTGCTCGGAGGCCGCTCACAGCAGGGTGTGTGAGACTGTGTAGCACCTGGAATTGAACCGGGGCCTCCAGCACACAAAGTGCACTTAGCCCATTGGTTCTGTCTCTCTGGCCCAAACACAACTCCTTTTTCCTTCCCCTAAATCATAGATTTGTGCACTTCCACCCCTCACTCAGCCTCATGGCTGTGATGCATGTGCTTATCACTGAGCCACACCCCCAACCCCAGTATGTAACTGTCCTCTCTTGCCCTCTTTCGACACTGTGGTGTCTGGGGGGGATCGCACACATGTTTGGTTGTCTGCTCGCTCCCCCTTTCAGTCACAGAACGTGGCATCCTTCAGTCCTGTGCTCGTACCCGTCTGTCTGACAGCAGTGGCCCCGGCATCCCCGGCATCTCTGTGGATCTGAGTAGAGCTGTCCCCTGCTTGCTCTCTGTCGGAGCGGAGGCATCAGGCGTGGGCCCCAACGTTGACCTGTAACTCCTCAAACAATTGAGGCTGGGCTCCTTGGCAGAGTGCTCATCACGAGTTGGATTGCAGGCTCCGCCCATGCTGTGGAGTAAGATCCCTGGCACTGCTTCTGTGACCTCAGGTGCCATGACAAGTGTGGATGCCTTCCCACTACAGCCAGGTGTGTGGTATGTGTGTGTGTGTGTGTGTGTGTGTGTGTGTGTGTGTGTGTAGGGGTGGAGGTGGGGGTAGGAGGAGCCTAGTGACCAATTGAACAACCCTGGCCACTGCAGTCCCCGCTCCTTCCTCTTTTTTTTCTTTTTTTCTTTTTGGGTCACACCCAGCAATGCACAGGGGTTACTCCTGGCTCATGCACTCAGGAATCACTCCTGGGCATGCTTCGGGGACCACATGGGATGCTGAACCTGGGTCAGCTGTTTGCAAGGCAAATGCCCTACCCGCTGTGCTATCACTCCAGCTCCCTCCTCTTTGTTTTTGGCACATCTTAGAGAGCCCGTTAGAGTGCCTCGGCTTTGAGCTTTCCCTGTGTGAAGGCTTATAAAGGGAACTGCCTTCCCTGCTCCTGTCTTTCACCCGCTGATGCCCACTAGGACAGGGGCTGAAAGCATGTGTGGACTGTGGGCCCCAGCCGTAGGCTTCGCTCCCTAATCCCCTCACCCGAGATCTGTGTGACCTTGGCCAGGTGGGCCCCACCCCTCTGCGCTGTCACCATGCTGTTTTCTCAGGGGCATGTTGGGAGTAATGGTAGCTACTGCAGACTGTGGGCCTAGGCTTGTCCCTGCAAAGGAGAATCTGTGCAGGCTGCAGAGTCGCTGGGAGCCCTTGTTTCTAAGTGTCTCCCTCACACCTCCCATTGCCTTCACTCGCCTTGCCCTTCCTCAGAGGCATTGGGGCACTCAGCACTCTGGTTCTTCCCTGTGGGATACAGTAGCCGGACCATGGGTGCACTGAAGAGGTGGATGAATTCCCACAGGCCTCCCTTGCCCCCATCTGAGCTCACCTTGTGTGCTTAATGTTTTTGAGTTTGCATTCTTTTCCCATGTATGAAGATCTTTGCAGCTTTTATCTGTGGCTTGTGATGTTGGCAGTTTCAGAGGGCGGGAACTGGTCAGGATCCTCTAATTCCCTGAGGAGTGTGTGTGTGTGCGCGCGCGCACGCACGCTCTTGGCCTTATAGCAGTCTCTGGCCTCACATTGAATTTATTCCCAGGGAGAAGAGCCTGCGTGTCCAGACCTCTTACCCACTTGCTGTGTTCTTTAAGAAAAGGCTGCAGCGGGTCCCACACAGGGCTGGCTGAGCTCAGAAGGCGCACACGTTGCTATTGACCACCGTTTGCATTTAACCTAGTAACTGTCTCAGCCTCCCGGCCCAGCTCTCTAAACACACACTCACAGGATTTCCCGGAATTCATCTTTTGTTAGCAATCAGGTGTGCCGCAACCGCAATGCAGCAGAGGAGAAGCCTCTGGACTGTTTGCCTGCATATCTGCTGCCATTTTCAGTCAAGAGCAAAAACAGTATAAAAGGACAAACCTCAGTGCGAACAGAACTGTTTCTGATGGAAAGGAAGGAGGGTTTCTTTTCTGCTCTTGGGGTGTTGTCGAACAGGCCCAGCTCTGGAGGTTACCAGTAGGAGGACTGTTCTGGGGGGAAGGACCCGGGAAGGAGCCAGGGGTCTGCCACGCTTATGCCACTGTGGTTCCTTGGTTGAAGGCCTTAGAGAGTACCTCGTGGGGTAGAAGCAGTACCTTGGTGCTGTAGAACCTGCAGAATTTTCCAGACACAGCAGCAAAGAACCAAGGTGAACCAAACTAGATGTTTAGAACATCATCCTCTTAAAAACAAGTTGCAATCATGAAATTTGCCAATACAGGGATGGACATGGAGAGTATCATGCAGTAAAACGAGTGAGAAGGAAAGAGACAGACAGATTGATCACACTCATCTGCAGGATATAAAGAAACATAGTAGGAGAATAACAGCCAAAGACAGGATAAAAGCAAAGGCCAGGAGGACTGGTCCTCAGCAGCTGGCTTGCCACAGTGCCGGGAGGACGGTCAGGTCAGAGAAGGGACCACTGTGATAATGATAGTGGGAAGTGATCACTCTGGATAAGAACTGGGTGCTGAAAGGAGGTAAAGTGATATACATGATACACTTTCACTAGCAGTACTGCAAACCACAATGTCTGAAAGGAAAACAGAAAAAACAAACGAACAAACAACATTTCTACCATAGAGGCAGGCTGTGGTGTGGCAAGGAAACTGAGGACATTGGTGAAGGAAAGTGGACACTGGTGAAGGAGAGGTTGCCTGAACATTGTAGGACTGAAGCTAAATCAGGAACAACTGTGCCACTTTGTATCACATGGTGACGCAATAAATTTTTCGAAAAGGAAAAAAAATTAAATAAGCAAGCAAGTTGCAGTTCTTGGGCTTGCTTGGGTTAGCCCTCCTGCATCGAATCAGACCTAATAGAAGAATGATAATAATGCAGTTCAGTGAGCAGCGACACTGTTCCAATCATGCTACACCTAGAGACCTTTACACGTGTTCAATGTTTATACGTATTTATAGAGCCTTTTGGGTTTTGTTTTGGGGCCACGCCAGTGATGTGTAGGGCTGACTCCTGTCTCTGTCCTTAGGGATCACTCCTGATGGGGATTATGTGTGGGGCCAGGGATCAAACCCAGGTTGGCTCCGTGCAAGCACCCTAGCTCCTGTACTATCATTCTGGACCATCTTGATTTGTTCTTATTTATTTATTTATTTATTTATTTATTTTGCTTTTTGGGTCAAATCTGGCATTGCACAGGAGTTCCTCCTGGCTCTGCACTCAGGAATTACTGCTGGTGGTGCTCGGGGGACCATATGGGATGCTGGGAATCGAACCGGGGTTGGTCGCGTGCAAGGCAAACGCCCTACCCACTCTGCTATCACTCCAGCCCCAATTTATTTTTATTTCTATGCTTTTTGTTGGTGATTTTTCTATTTAAAATGGTTGTGTAGTAGGACACCTTGAAGATCAAGACTCAAGCATGAGAAAAAATGCAGCGACCGATGGACAGAGGAAGGGACCACAACATAACTTTTATGTGAATACAAATTTATTGACTTCAAAATAATCAATGGTATACACAGTAAAGAAGTTCTTACACTTCAAATAAGCGAAGAAGCAAACAAATAAAATGCCTCCCAACCAGAGTGCTGAAGTGTTTGTTCCAAAGACACAAGTGCCGTGGAGGGAAGGTCACACTGGAGTGTATGCCTGAGACAATATTATGAACAACTTTGTGCACCATGATGCCTTAAAATTGATAATAAAGAATGTCGTGATGTACATTATAGAGAAAAATGTGAGTGACCGTAAGCTTTGTGCAGGCACGAGTTTGTTCAGTGCAGTTGAGTTTGTTTGCAGTATCAAGCTTAAGTAGAGTGTCCTAAAACCAAAACATAGACAACAAGGTGAATTATTAGTCATTTGTTGCCAGTGTTGTTGTGGCCAGAGACTGGCAGGAACCTCGCCCTGCACTTCCCCTGTAAGCAGTGGTTCCTTATTCATGAATTCAGTTTTTACAAAGACTGTATAGAGCACAGACATTGTGGATAAGGAAGATCAGTTGTACAGTGGAAGCACTGAGCAACACTCAGCTGCCAAAGAGTGGAAAAGGTAAATAGTTGGCTGAACTGGGATGAATTCTGGACTGTTTCGACGGGGGGACCTGCGAGGCAGAGAATCAGGAACTTTAGTTTCACCTTGCTTGGAAGATAAGGTAGTTGAGGCTGGGAGACACTGAAGGACTGTTGTGCAGAGTAGGAGGCCCAGATTTGATTCTTGTCACCTCACAGTCCCCTGGGACATAGCTGGACGTGGTTCCAAATTAGAAAGCAAGGAAGAAATGGAAAGGAATAAAAGGGTTTGATATTGGAAGGAACCAGAAGAATATGTCATCAGGTTCAGAGTCAAGAAGATATCCCTACAGGTTGCGACGTTGTAGTTAAAGTCATTCTGGAAAATGAGTAGGTATAGAATTGGAGGGTAATTGGGGGCCGGAGCTATAGTGCAGAGGATAGGGCACTTGCCTTGCACAAGGCTGACCACGTTTTGATCATCAGCATCTCATTTGACCCTGGAGCACTGCCTGGAGTGATTCCTGAGTGTAGAGTTAGGAGTGAGTCCCGAGCATCACAGAGTGTTGCCCCCCTCAAAAAAAAAAAAAGGAAAAAGGAAATGGAGGTTATTCAGGAAGGCAGGACACAGCACATTTGTTGTTGGATGGACCCTTCACAGATATCTAGAGCTTTGGGACAATGAGGAAGTGATGCTCAGATCAAAGGGCCCGGAGAGGCTAACAAGACAATCTGAGTGATCACTTCGACTGCAAAGAGCCCTGAAACATGCCCCAGGAATTTTAGACGTCCAGGTCAGAAGATGGCAAAGGAGTCTATACAGAAAACCAAATGGGTGACAAAGTTTTTTACCACTCAGAATATGAGGTACTTGAAGGGTTTACAAGTTCCATCTGCTTGTTACCTGGGGAAGGACACGGAGGAAGTATCCAAAGTTTGTTTGCTGATTGGATTTAGGAAGAGGAGGCCAGGGAAGGGGAGCCAGAGAGTCCAAAGTCTTGGCTAATAGCCAGGCGAGACTTTTTCTTCTCCAGCTTAGTCGATAATGTGCTCATGGCGAGTTTTGCTCTTTCTCAGTGCCCGCTGTGCTCGGGTTTTCAGTTCCCCTGTCATGTGATTTTTCATTTGAGATTGGTGAGCCCATACACTTAGCCCTGGGTAGATAGAGGTAATGATTCCTCTCACTTCCGTTTGCGTCGGGGAGGGGAGAGGATCAGCTTCCTCTTGTCTGCCTCGACGGTTTCACCGAGAGCTCTGAGCACTGATTGATTCTGCCCACCACTAACTTCCCGCCAGCCTCCAGGAAGGTTTCATTGCTGTCCTCACTGGGCTTTGTGATGGGGTTTGGAAATGGAGGAGAGACAAATACCCTCCCCACTCTGTCATTCTTACAAACTTTCCCAAGTTGTGTGGCCCAGGTTGGTCCACTGCCAGCCTTATTTAGCTGGTGGGCTCTTGAAACAGGGTTAGTGTAAATTGGTGTGCTCCTTGTGTATAAAATTCACACCAGACTTGAACGAGTTAGTGGGGGGGGAAGTGTAAACTTTTAAAATTTTATACTGATCACACATTGACATGAGATTTTGCATTATTACATTAAAACACATTATTATTATTATTATTATTATTATTATTATTATTATTATTGCTTTTTGGGTCACACCTGGCAATGCTCAGGGGTTAATCCTGGCTCATGCACTCAGGAATTGCTCCTGGCGGTGCTCGGAGGACCATATGGGATGCTGGGAATCGAACTTGTGTCAGCCATGTTGGCTGCGTGCAAGGCAAACACCCTACCTGCTGTGCTATCGCTCCAGCCCCTAAAATACATTATTAAAATTTATTTTACTTTTTTATTTTAAATGCGGGTATCAGGAAATATATGGACTCTCCAACCCTTTTAAATATATCCCTGACCCCCTAAAGATCTCCTCCTCCTTTTCCTTTTCCTTTTCCCTTTCCCCATCCTCCTCCTCCTCCACCCTCCAGGTGAGTCTGGGGCTCACTCCTGACATCCTCAACCAGTCAGGCATGCAGTTTAGAGCCAGGGCCCAGGATACAGGCCTGTGGTGTCAAGGAGCAACTGGCCACACCCATTGGTTCTTGAGGGACTGTGTGTGCTGGGATCCCAAGTCAGCCACGGACAAGCCATGTGCCATCACCTATGTCCTGTCTCTCCAATGCTACGACCAAAATTCTTAAGTCCACTTGTTGTTCATTTGGGGTTTGGGGACGAAACCCGCCAGGGCTTTGTGCTCAGGGATCACTCCTGGAGGCCTTGGGATACCATATGGGATGTTGGGGACCAAGCCTAGGTGAGTCACATGCGAGGCAAGCACCCTCCCTGCTGGCCTCTTGCTCTGGCCCAGCCCACTTGCTGTTGTAATGCGGTTGAGGTTGCTGCTGTGTGTCCGTAGAACTGTGTGGAGTCAACATTCATGACAGCTTTACTAGCTGGGTCATGACTGAGTGATGTTTAAGAGCTGATGCCAGGGCCAGAGACGTAGAGGGAGAGGCTGGACTCAGGAGGCCAGTATATGTAGGAGGCCTGGGTTTGAGCCGTTCTACTACATGGTCCCCCAAGCCTTGAGCTGGGCACAGGCCCTGAGCACCGCAGGGTGTGTACTCCCTCCCCTCCGAAAAACAGAATGTCTCTCAGGATTGGCGTTAGCTTGTGTTTGGGACTCACTAGATGTAGTTTCATTTTTCAATGTGTAGTCATTCTTCAAAAGCGCATTTGTGAGCCTCTGTCAAATCATGATCCCGTGTTATAATGAAATTTTGTTGTTCCTAAAGGAATGTCTTTTTAGAAGGATGGGTATTTGTGAGTTGAATTTAGCAAATGTGACGCAAGAGACGTTTGTTCTAATTTAAGGTTCTTTATTAGTGTCTCCCTTCTGCTCAGCGTCCTCTTCACAGCAAAGGCAAAGCACTGACGCAGTGACAGATAGGAGCCCAATTCCTCAAGAGCGAGGCTTGCCGTTTGGCTTGGATGTTCCCAGCCGACATGCTGACATTCTGACGCGTGTGATGAGGTGTGAGGAGAGGGTGTTATCTTACAGTAGTAGCGAGTGCATGAAAATAGGACAATCATTTACTATGGAAATACAGACTTGGGTTCCTTTCAGCCAAAACTACTTCTGCACATACTCCTTATGAGAACTGTATGTTCCCCAGGATCCCATGGCCATGGCTGTGTGTCAGACCTAGAATAGTGTTCTAACGTATACCTCATGGAAAAAGTTAAACTGCACTTGTTGGGGAGATGCTGACCTCTTTGAGAAACAGGTGGGAACGCCTTCTGAGCCATTGCATGGAGAAGTCTCTTCTTGTCCTCCGGTGTAAGGCACCAAAGCATCTTCAGACAAGGGTCACTGGGGGAAGTTTTGAAGACATCTGCCTGGGGTTTCACTCCTGAAAGACTGGAGTGGATTTGGTTTGGAGAGTTCTAGGAAGGGAGTTTTACGAGGAGAAATGGTATGATTGAAGTAACCCGGGGGGTAGAAAAGGACTTTGTCAGTGAAGAGAGAATGCTTACATTAATTTAAAAGCTAATTATTTCCTAGACAAAACTTTCTAGCTTTTGCAGTAACTTGTTCTGGTTTATTGCTCCCAAAGGACATTGCAATGAGTTTATTTTTGAGAGCTTAATTGCCTGGAGCTTCCAGAAAATTGGCTATATTTTAGGACGAGGAGTAGTGGCCCACACGGGGGTGGGTTGTGTGTGTAGGGAGGATTGGCTTTTTTAGATAAAATTATAATTTTCCCAGTGACGTTATTGTGACCCCAAGTTATTTATCTTGGCTTTATGTTATATGTAAATCGAGAGCTATTATTTGTAGTTTAGCAGCTCAGATAGGATCATGCATACTTTTGGGCTTAAAATATATTTTTGAAAAAAGCCACATGTGTCTAGGCGTGTACAGATTTTTTGAGAGGGACCTTCACATGCTCATAGTTTTTGCATGCGTGTGGTGCTGGGAATTGAGTCCAGGTGCCACGCGTGCAGGGCATATGCATGCTTTGCCATTGAGCCGGACCCCCGCCCTTCACTTTTCTCATTTTTAATAACCCTCCTTTCGGCAAAGGTCACCATCACCTGTTTATTTGCAGACGAGGAACCTGAGACACGCAGCAGATGCCCCCCACTGTCCTGTGGCTGGTCTGTGCCCTGGTTCCTGGCCTTGGTGTTGCAGCTCCTTTCCCTGCGAGAACTCACACTCTGGGCAGAGCTGCCCAGGCTGGCATTGTCCGAATTCCTGGTCCTCGGCTCTGTCATGAGGAAGTGACTCAGAGAATGCGAGTCTGCTGATTCAGAGCCCAGGAGCCTTTTCCCCCACTCTCTTCATTTCCAAGCTTTCTCTTCTCATAAATGGATTTCTGTCGGCTCCCAAGTAACTCCCTTAGCCTTTATAGCTGGCTATTAGAACTCTTAAAACACTTTTAAGAGACTTTCTCATTTAATTTTCCAGTGATAAACTTATTCTATGAGACGCTATCATTTTTTTTGGTGGTATCAGTTGTCACCTTTCAGCCTCAATGAAGAGATGAAAGAAGCATCTTCTGTTACTGTATTTTTAGGGAGGGGAGGATTTCCCTAGAGGTGTTGGGGGGGTGCTCTGTGATTCGGGGGACCCTATGTATGCCAGGTATACACTCTAGTCCTTTGATCTATCCCCCCAGCTAAACTCACTCTCTCTCTCTCTCTCTCTCTCTCTCTCTCTCTCTCTCTCCTCTACCTCCTCTTCCCCTGATTTTTTTTTTAAAAAAATGTTTTTTATACTAGTGCTTGTTTTATCCGGGCAGTGCTGCTACCCCATGACCACCTCTCGGTGCCAGGGTCCCCCACCCCACCCCATTATCCCAAGGCCCCTTCCACCCACGCCCATGTTGTACGGTCACACCGCAGTTCTATTGACAATATTTCAGGGCTAACTTAACCCATTTTCTTCCTAACCTAACCTTTTCATGGATTTCCTTGAATCATGTTCGCAATTTAAAAACATTAAAATAAAATATAGTCAAGGCAGTGTTTTTCCGCTGATGTTGATATTTATCTGCCTCTTGGTCTCCACAGTTAGCTCCCCACCATCAAAGAGCCCAAGATGAGCTTTTGGGGCTGGGGTGTGGGGGGTGGTGCTATCCCACCACATAGATTCATAGCAGACTCGGAATGAGTGGGCACCGCTAAGAAGGCAGTTACAGCCATCCGCCAGAGAGAACACAGGCCTTGAATTCGCTTCCCTGTGGAGGTCTTGGAGGCGGCTGTCACCGGTCACCCACAAAACGTTCTTCCGTTCTCCTGCATTCCTCTCATCAGCACCGAGTGCCAAAGGGGCTTAGTCCCATGGTTCATTCCAGCAGGACCCTCTCCCAGCCTTGTGGCATTGCCAGCCCTGTCATGCTGTCACCACGTCTGCCCTGAGACTGTCCTCCATGCTGCTGGCCATTGAACCCAGGGCCTCACACATGGAAGGCAAATACTCTGCCCTTGAGTGACAGCCCCGGCCGGCCAGAGTTTGTTTTTTTAAGGCAGTTTCACCAACCGTCCGGCCAGTGCAGCCAGATTTCCTTAGAAACTGGAGAAAAGTGTTGACTTCTTTTTATTTTGTTTCATCTCACTGGGGCTTATTTAGTGACACAGAAGATAGATGACCAAGACCAAGTGGTTCCAGGCATATCCCAGTAGCTATACAAGTTAACGGTGATAGTGTTACTTTTTTCCCCTGCTTTTTTGGGTCAGAACCAAAGATGCTTAGGGGTTCTTCCTGACTCTGCACTCAGGAAATACTCCTGGCAGTGCTCAGGGGACCATATGGGATGCCGGGAATTGAACTCGGGTCTGCCACATGAAAGGTAAATGCCCTACCAGTTCTGGCCCAATGGTGATAGTGTTGGGGTGACGCCTTTGTCACAGGCTTGACGGTGCCCTGCCCTGCACAGCAGTTGTATCCCCATGTGTTCAAGGGTAAAAGAAGATACTTTAATTAATTAATTAATTTAAATTTTTATTAGTGAAACACCATGAGGTACAGTTGTAGATTTACAAATTTTTGTGCTTGGGTTTTGATTATACAATGAT
>JAOXYA010149999.1:0-21406 GCA_028565675.1 Sorex palustris | reverse complement strand
CCTTTTCCCCTAGCATGTGCGGCTGGCCTCCAAGCCATGGAGTGAACCTCCTGGTACTTATCTCGGCTATTCTTGGGAAACACAATTTTTAGATTCTTAATGAAAGTGCTTTGAAAATGTGAAACTGATTAGAAAGTTAAAATAGACCACCTCAGGAAGGCTTCTGAACTTCCTCTGTGTGTCACTTTTAGGAGGAGGGAAGCGGGTTGGGGATCGTGCAGTAGTTCAGACAAAGGCCTGGCGTTGTCTCCTGGCGGTGCCAGACATCGTGCGAGTTCACTCTTAACATGTAATTGGGAACTGAGGTTGTAATCCATGGGCTGGGACCGATGAGTCAGCAGTTTAGCTGACTGCATTTTTGTAGAAATGAATCATTTTAGTTCATGTTTTCTGGTTTTGAATTTTCACTTGAGTTGGGGCCAGAACAAGTTGTAATTGCACAGAGCAGCAGAGAAGACAACTACACGCAGACTCCAGAGCCCTGGAAACGGCAGGGGCTGGGGAGGAGGTGGCTTGAGGGAGGGTGCTCGGAACTGCACACCTACGCTGCTGCGCGTGAGCCCTCCTTGAGACCACACGAGCATCTCTGCAGTTATTGAGGCAGTTAAACAATAAGTGTACAAACATAGTTGTAGCCATTCCCCTGGGGATTCCAGTAAGTGCCCACGAGACCAAGTTCTGCTTTAGACCTGGGGAATATGGGAGTGGCAGATGAGAGTGGCAGATAAGGGAGCAGGGTGAAAGGCACTTGAAAGAAAGTGAAACTTCAGCTGAGACTTGAGGATTCGGTGGGAAACCGCCTTGCCAAGAGCGGAGAGCCCCCAAGAGCCGAGAGCCCGTAGTCTGGTCTGGCGAGAGTGGGTGGAGAGCTTCTTAACTGCCGAGGGGGAGGGTGCTTGACTTGGTCCTCAGTGCGAGCAGGCACTGAATCACATGCCCAGGTCAGCATTTTCTAAGCTCCCCACTGCTCGTGAGGTTAGACAGGCAGGCTCGTCGGGATTACCACGGAATACAGTGCCACTGGTCCTAATGAAAGAGGGGTGTGGTGGGGTTTGAACCAGGGTCATGGAACGGTGACAGCTGTGGATGGATTTAACAGCCACTCAGGAACCCTTGCAGGCAAGGCAAGATGATTGGATTGAGGGAAGGAAAGATTTTCAGGTTTTTCTAGTCTGGATGCCTGGATAGAGGCTGGCATCTCACAGAAAGGGATGAGGGAAATAAAAGCCTTCTTGGGCACGGAGGGAATGGTGAGTCTAATTTTAGACGTGGTGAGCTGGTGTCTGATGAGAAAAACTGTCATTCTTTCCATTCACCCCAGTACTTCTGGGCACCGATTGTGTTTGCGCTCGCTCTCTCTCTCTCTCTCTCTCTCTCTCTCTCTCTCTCTCTCTCTCTCTCTCTTTCTCTCTCTCTCTCTCTCTGTGTTTGCTCCGTGTGTGTGTGTGTGGGGGGGAGAGTTGGGGGAGGTGCCGACCAGAGCAGACCAAGCAATTCTCTGCAGACACAACTTGGGTGTCAATGGACTTTATTTTTTGCATTCTCTACCAAGGTACAGGCCCTGGCCACAAAATCCCCCTTCTCACCTCTGCCCTACTTCAGTTAGTTGCCTGTCACCAGTGGTGAGACCTCAGTTTACCGCCAACTTCTGTCTGCTGGCCTGTGGTTCGGCAATTAGCCATGACCTTCTTCACCTTTGATCATTTGCTAGAGTAGCTCTGAGAACTCAGGGAAGTAGTGGATTTACTAAGTTAATGGCTTAGTACAAAAGGATACAACTCGGGAGCAGCCAGTATGTAGGAAGTGGCCCATACCGTGGGGGGTGCATTGGCACCCCTGCCTGTTCACAGCACAGGTGTTCCCTGAGCTCTGGGGAGATTTGTAGCGGCCTCGTTATGTCTGTATGATTGATTGTGTCATTGGCCACTTGTGATTAGCTTTCCCCAAAGCGCCTCTCTCCTCCCCTGAGGTTGGGGGTGCGAGCCTTAAGTTCTGCCGCTAATTACATTGGTTCTCCAGGCAACCAACCCCCTGGCCCTTGGGACTTTCCAGAAATCATTTCAGAAATGTAAAACTCAAGTGTGGTTGGAAAGGGCTGGTTATAAGCAACAAAAGATTCCCTTCCAACCTTTCTCTCCTCACTAAGGACATTTCAAGAGTCTTCGGAGTTTTGTGCCCAGAAGGGGGAGGGGGAGGCGAGGTGGAGCTATAGGGATGGAGCAACAGAGGCTGATAAGGCAGGGCATTTCCCTTGCGCAGGGCCCACCCAGGTTCAGTCCCTGCATCCTAGATGGTTGCCCGAGCACCACCAGGAGTAATTCCCGAGTGTGCAGAGTTGGAAGTAAGCCCCGAGCAACTCTGGGTGCAGCCAAAAAGCCAAACAAAAAAAAGTGGGAGAAGGCGTCCATATGTGTTTCTTAACTCTAAGTCACAGCATCTTACTGCATCTTTTGGATCTCTGGGTATGATTATCACAGAGGATTGGACATAAAGGTTTGGGGACAGGAGAGGAGTGGCTTTTGGTGGGGCTTTGTTTGTTTGTTTGTTTGTTTGTTTTATCAAGGAGGGCAGAGAGGAAAAAGTTTTAATTGGAGTTCAGCGAAAGAAGGTGTATTGACAAAGCAGTCTCTTGTGGACCTACATACTTAATTCAGGAGATTGGTAGATTGTCTCATTAGTGATCGGTGTGAAAGGTAACTGGTGGCTTAGCTGATCTTGTCACTTGATGTTCCTTTAGGCCGAGGGTAGGGAACCTTTTCCTGCCAGAAGCCATTGGGTATTTATAACATCCTTCCTGGGTCACTCAATACAGGCAGAAAGGCAGCAGACAGCTGATGAGAAACATCCGTGTGTGTCCCATCCTGTACCAGGGCCGGCTGCCATGGTTCCACTGGCCCTTTCTGGCTCCCATCCTGCTGGAGGACAACTGGCCAGTGAATCCAGACCACTCTCAGGCTTATCATTTGAGTCAGGGATTAGAGGGGAATCAGCGGAGCTCAGCGGCTGGTATGTCCTATGGAACTTGTGCTCTTTCCGGAACTGCCTCCAGTAGGAGCTTGCTTTAAGTTGTTTTTCAAGAAGGGGGGCTCATTTGTTTTTATTTCACCATTTATTTAAAGTAGAACTAAAAAAAAAATTCTTCACATTTTAATAAAGTTCTAAAATAAATTTCACCCTTGTTTTGAAAGACAGACATACAGTGATGAGTGTTTTCAGCAAGATAATTTATTAGGCCTTTTTATTTTCATTTATTAGGGGGTGGGTAGCTAAGAAAAAGTAGTTTTATTCAAATGAGCAGTTCATTGACAGTGTTTAAAACCTCTCTTTTAATTTTTTCTTTTTTTTCTTTTTTTTAAGAAATGGCTGCACGCAACAGATCTCACTAAAGAAGTGCACCAGCATTTGGCCCACTATGTACCCAAAATCTACTGCAGGGGCCCCAACCCTTTTCCACAGAAAGAGGACATGATGGCACAGCACGTTCTGTTGGGGCCCATGGAGTGGTACCTCTGTGGTGAAGACCCTGCATTTGGATTTCCAAAACTTGAACAAGCCAACAAACCTTCTCATCTGTGTGGTCGCGTTTTTAAAGTCGGAGAGCCTACGTACTCTTGCAGGTAAAATACAGGAATTTTTCAAGATAGAGAAGAAAAGCGCTTGACGTGGAGGCCGGCAGGGGGTGGGGGTGGGGGTGACAGGAGGGAACCTGGGGACACTGGTGGAGGGGTGGGTGTTGGGATACTCCATGACTGAAATCCAATCATGAAGACCTTTGAAAAAAATAAAAAGTAAAATTTAAAAAAAAAAGAATTTTCTTTCTAAGAAACAATGCAGTACTATGAAGAAGTCCATACTACAAATACAATTGAATGCCTATTTATTTATTTATTTGCTTTTTGGGTCACACCCGGCAATGCACAGGGGTTACTCCTGGCTCTGCACTGAGGAGTTACTCCTGGTGATGCTCAGGGGACCATGTGGGATGCTGGGAATCGAACCCGGGTCGGCCGCGTGCAAGGCAAACGCCCTACCTGCTGTGCTATGGCTCCAGCCCCTGAATACCTAATTTTTTAAATGTTCGTGTAATTTTTTTCCCCCATGTTCAGAAATAGAAAAATAGAGTCAACATTCCAGAAACACACTGTGTATGTTCTTCTTCCCCACTGACTTTTTTATTTTTTTTGGCTGTTTGGGTCATACCTGGCGATGCACAGGGGTTACTCCTAGCTTTTGCACTCAGAAATTACTCCTGGCAGTGCTCAGGGGACCACGTGGGATGCTGGGAATTGAACCTGGGTTGGCCGAGTGCAAGGCAAATGCCCACACCCACTGACTTTTCTGATTAATTACTTACTTTTCTGGATTTTTTTTTTCAAACAACACTTCTTCGTTGTCCCTAATTTGGCCAGTGCTTCTTTGTCTGTTCACATGCTTCTTTATTTTTTTAAGTGCTTTTTTTTTGTTTGTTTTGTTTTGTTTTATTTTTTCTTTCTGGAGCAAGATGACCACAACTCACTTGACTTATTCTGACCCCTATGTAGAATTTACCATTTCTGCCAGAGTTCCTGTGCTTTCAGTAGTCATTTAAAACCTGATCTTATTAGAAACCTGATCTTGGTGTTGTATGTACTTTTATTCGGCTAGGATAATTTTCTGCTTAAAAAAATATGTTTAGGGGCTGGAGCAATAGCACAGCAGGTAGGGCATTTGCCTTGCACACAGCTGACCTAGGTTCTATTCCCAGCATCCCATATGGTCCCCTTGAGCACCGCCAGGAGTGATTCCTGAGTGCATGAACCAGGAGTAACTCCTGTGCATCGCTGGGTGTGACCCAAAAAAAAAAGTTTAAAAAAAAGAGGATAGAAGATGGAGAGGGAAAGTCATGTACCCTGGCTCCCATTGAATATCCCTGTTTCCCACGACTAATAATTGCTTATATATTCTTATGTATTCTTCCAGAAGTTAGCTCTGCATGGTCAGTCTCATCGCCCATAAAAGTTCATACAGAAAGGAATGCTTTATATATACTGACCCAGATTTTCCTTTTTGATTTTAATAACACAGTCTTGACATTTATCCATATCCAGTAGTTGATCCACTGTATGTATGTATTATCAATAAAGACATTTATACTCTTTTATTTCCCCCCTCTAAAACTTTAATAAGCTTAAATTCGACTAAGTCATAGGTATCCATGGTAGTTTTTCTTTATGAGTATACTTAGAATATCACTAAATGTGTTTTTTGGTGGGGCGCCGGAGCAGTAGCACAGCGGGTAGGCTGCTGACCTTGCATGTGGTAGACCCAGGTTCGATTCCTAGTACCCTGTATGGTCTCATGAGCACCAACAGGGGTAATCCCTGGGTACAGAGCCAGAAATTGGCCCCAAGCATTGCCAGGTGTGACCCGCAAATCAAAAACAACCCCCTCGAATTTTTTATAAATATGTTGGAAGTGGGTTGGAGCCATAGTACAGTGGGGAGGGTGCTGGCCTTGCATGTGGCCGACCCAAGTTCCTTCGCTGGTATCCCATACGGTCCCCCAAGAACTGCCAGGAGTGATTCCTGAGCACAGAGCCAGGAGTAATCTCTGAGTGTTGCTAGGTGTGGCCCAAACTCCAAAAATAAACAAGTAAATAAATAAGTTGAAAGACTGTTGTTAGCTTCTAGTTCAGGTCCACCCAGGGACACCCCTCCAAACTCCCCACAGCCTCCCCTTCCCCCCAAAAAAAGAATATTAGCTCTGGGATTTTGTGATAAACTTTCTTAAGTTCCTTATTGATTTTATGGAGGGTTTTCACCTGGCAGTGCCCTGTGCTTACTTACTCCTGGCAGTGCTCAGGGGACCAGATGTGGTGCCGGGGATTGTGGGGGGGCCTCCTGCAAGGCAGACGCCTTACCTGCTGCGCTGCCTCTCCAGCTGTCCTGTATTAATAATTTTGGGAACAATCGATCCTGTTTTATATCATTTGCAGAACAGGAAACTGGGTTCTGGCGAACAGAAGTTCAGTAGACTTTTGTGGAAAACGTATACTGTTCCAAACAAGGCTCTTGAATGTCATAGCTTTTATTCTTTCTTTTTCTGGGGGTGGTGCAGGTGGGGGTGGATGGTGGCATTGTTGGGCCACACTTGGCTGTACACAGAGGCTAATTCCCCACCGAATGCTTGGGGTTACTCCTGGTGGTGCTTGGGAGACGATGCGGTGCAGGACCCCAACCAGGGTTGGGCACATGTGCGGCAAATGCTTTAGAACCCTTGTGTTCTAGCTCCATCCACGCTTTTATGCTCTAACCTGAAACATTTTCTGTTTTCCTTTGACTTAGTTCTGACTTTAGTATTTCTGAAGATTACAGGGCAGATGCTTTGTAAGTGTATGTCCATTTGGGTTGGTCTTTTATGATGAGGTTACGTTGCATCTTTCATGGGAATATCACAGAAATGATTCTCATCGTGTATGATCAAGTAGTTAAGTAACTGATAATGAGAATGTCAAACTGGTTATGTAGTTAACTGACTTGAGGTCTCGATAAGAGCTATAAGGGGGTATCTATAAGAGCTCTACTACCGTGAGACCATTACGTACCCTTTTTCTTATCAAACATTTAATTTTTTTATTTATAGCTGGATGTACTTATGGACTTCCATTATTCATGTATTCAAATTGTTCTAAATGTGCCCGCCTGAAGCCCTCCAGGCTGCCTGCTTTTGTTATTTATTTATTTTTTTTTATGTTTTCCCCTGCCGTTTTTTTCTTTCTGACGAAAGATACTTCTGGTGCATCTTGACCCTTCAGGCTCCAGCCCTGGAGTCAGCCATTGCTCCAGTGGCAATTCCTCCAGTGGCAGGGCAGGGCACTCTTTCACTGAGCATACCTGCCACAGCTGCTTTATCGAGTCACCTCCGGGTGGGTGTTTTAGTTTGCAGCAGGTTCAGCAAGCGAGCAGGGCTGCTGCTCATGAAGTGGTCCAAGTCAACTTTCCAGAAGTCTCCGGGGCCTTCAGCGACGTGCCCCGGAGGGGAATTGCCAGGCCATCTGAACTTTCTTTTTTTACTTATATATTGTTTTTTTTTTTCTCCCCCTTCCCCTTGCTATTGTTCTTGTGACAGAAGATCACACACACACTCACACACACACACACACACACACCGGTTAGAGTGCTCCCTGGGGATCCCATAGCCGGCAGCAGAGCTTGCTGGGGGTCCCCCCCTACCTGGGAGCTCCCACACTCTTGTGGCTTCCGGGGCTCCCAGACCACAGAGCAGCTGGGACAGTGCTCGGCACATGCAGGGAGCACCAGGGAGCACCAACAAGATCGGACTCTAGGCCTCACGCTGTAAGGCAGGCGCTTTGTTTCGGAGCCGTCCCCCGGGTCCCATTTTTATCTCTTTATTCCTTATCCTTGGAACGTTTCCTGCCATCTACCTGTCCTCTTTCGGATGTGTTCAAGTTGGTTTTTATCACCTGCCCTGTAACAGATGCATGTAGGTTTTACCTACTGATTAACTTTTCCAAGTCAGTTTTTAAAAAAGCAGTGGTGACTTGGGTGGTTCTTCGTAAATGTGCCTAGTGATTCTCAAATCCCCCCACAGGTAATATTGGAAGAATTTGCTGGCACCGTCTCTAATTTGGTCTCATTCACAAACTTAGTTGCAGGCAAAAGAGTCTAACACAATTCACCAGTTTCACTGAGGAAGTCTACTCATTCTGCCTTAGGTTAACCTAGCACCACTACCCAAAATCAATTCTACAGTTACTATTGGAAACAAGAGTCGTCTTATTTATTTATTTATTTAAAAAAATTGTTTTTAAATTTTAATGTAGAAAAAAGTCCGAACTTTTGATGCAGTTCTAGAGTTGGAATTGGTTAGATTACAAAACTCCAATATTAAAATCAAGTATAAAAACCAATTTTTAATGTGATAATTGTTAAATCTCATGGAGTTGTTAAGTTCTTGTCTAAGAATTTCCTAAGCTATTTATTGCTAGTTGAGCCTTCTTTGTTACTGTTTTTGTTTGCTGAGTTTTGTTGGCTTCTGTGGTACTTTCCCATTCAATTTGGTGTGCTCCTCCTGGAAGTTCAGTATTGAGGAATTAGATTGTGCTACATGGTCCGGAGACTTCAGGATCTCTTGTCTGGGTTGGAAACAAGAGTCTTCTGACTTCCTGTTCTTCTGGTGACAGGAGGTCATTGTATTCTGAATTTTACCAAGGCGTTTCTATAAAATATTTTAACCTACACCCAGCAGCCTCTGATCCTCCAGGACACATACGGACTTCATGGGACTATGTGTCTGGACACTCCCCATGGTTACAAGATGAAATGAGGGGCTGGAGAGATAGTTCAGTGGTTAAGGTGCTTGCCTAGCACACAAGCTGTGGCCGAGAACCTAACTGAATCCCAGGCACAGCCTATGGCCTCTAGAGCACTGCTGGGGGGCGGCCTAACCCCTCAGGCCCCCCCCCAAGAAAGATAAAATGAGATGGCAGTAGGGGCCAGAGTGCAGCTCAGTGGTAAAACACGTAGTCCACATGTATGAGTGTTCACGGAACACACATATACATATACTATTCACACCCCCGAAAAGAGAGATGACATCATCAGAAATGATATAGCATCTGCTGCCCTATTAGTGGGCAGGGTCTGTGGCACAAATTCAAATGTTCGTCAGAGGGGCAGACATTTGAATTTATCAAATCCAGAGTGGGCAGAAATCTCATCATATAATCATGAATAGTATCCTAGAAAGTAACTGGTTTACAAATAAATGTAGTATGGAAATACGAAACAAGAATACTAAGCAGTTTAATTATGGTAGGAAAAGTAAAATCACATCTTTGAAACTGTCCTTTGGGGCTGGGGGGTGAGGGTCAGTGGTCCCACATCAGGCAGTGCTTAGGGCTGCCTTCTGTCTCTGAGCACAGGGATCACTCCTGGCAGGGGTGGACTGGGGTTGGGGACCCGATGGGTTCCAGGACCATATGGAAACCCCAGTGGCTGTGGGCGAAGGCACGCGCTTTGCCCACTGTACTATGGCTTGACCCCCTGTTCTTTGAACCTTGAAACAATATTAACAAACATTTGCCTAACAAATATTTGCCGAGGACTAACAGTAATTGGAAGGCCCAGTTTTCTGTGCCAAACATCTGTAATTGAGAAGGAGGAGCTTATAGTTTGAGTCTGACTGAGGACAGTGAGGGAGAAAATATTCAGGCCAAGTCAGAATCCAGGCCAAGTCCACAATTCTGAGTCACCAGCAACTCTTCCCCTAACCCAAATGCAGTTTCTCTTAATAGTCTTTGCATTTACTTTGACACAGATGAAATGTTGTACTTCCTTTGTGCCGTGGTCTTATTATCTTAACAACCAGGATCCAGGATCCCTACTCTGTAAGAATGAAGTTTGACTGTAAGAAAAATTCAGAACATGTTTCCTATTTCTTACCCCCACCCCTCCATTTTACTAAGTCTGAAAAAGGTTAAGGTGATAGGCACAGTTCTGTACAAGTGCTCACGGCAGACAGAACCGAAAATTTGAGAATCCCCAGGTTCTCCCTCAATTCTGACCCCTTGGCTACAAACCCCAGGCATCTCCACAGACGTCAGGAGTTTATACCTTCTTTTCGAGAAAGGCCCAGAACTCCGGAAACTGCTGTGCCTGTGATTCCAGTGTTGTCCTAGCAGGATGTAAATCAGGACCAGCCAAGGGGAAAGGTCCAGAGGGTGGGGTTCCCGGGGGGCATAGCTTCTCGGGTCCTCGGGGCCCATTTCTCCTCCTGACCCATTTCTACTCCTCCTGAGTAGTTCCACCAGGAAAAGTCATCTGAGCTTTGGTTTCCAGAGTTTTCTTTAATTGGGTTTCCGTGTGTGTGTGTGTGTGTGTGTGTGCGTGCGCGCGCGTGCATGCGCAACACTTGCTTGATTCAACCATACAAGTCAAGCCTACCATGTGACTTAATATTTAGCCTTACTTCTCTTCCCAGAGAAGGACTTACATTGCTGGAAGTTACAGCCCCTCTTATCACAAGATTGGTCTGTCTGGTTTGGCCCACTCCCTACTAAGTCATATTTTTTTTACTTTGTTGTTGTTGTTTTGGGCCCTCATTCAAGTGGTGCTCAGGGCTTATTCCTGACTCTGCACTCAGCGATTACTCCTAGCAGTCTTGGGGGACCTTGTGTGGTGCCAGGGATCGAATCAGGGTCTGCCATTAGCAAGGCAAGTGCCCTACCCATTGTACAATTGCTCCTGCCCCCCAAATAATGAACTTAAAAAAAAAGGAAGAAGAATGTCCTGTGTTCACCAGTGTTCTGGTGTTAGGACGTGCAGTTGTCGTTAGAGAGATAAAAATCCTCTACTGAATTATCAGAGTGTTTCTAAATTATGTCTGGTCTGTAGAATTCTCAGTATCCGGGGGGGAATTTTTATTTAGGAGTCTTTATGTATATAGTTCTTAAGAAAGAGATTTATTTGTAAGGCAGTCAGGTTAGTTTTTCTGTAGAATTATTCTTTCATTAGTTTCTTTTGTTGTTGTTGTTGTTGGTGTTCATTAGTTTCTGAAATTGCAAAGTCATAAACTATGTTGCTGAGTCTCCTTCATGCCAAAATGTTGTTTTTGAGCATTAGGCCGTAATGTGTATGCAAGTTATACCTTTTGATCTCTGTTAGGAAAAGCACTGTCAAACTTGGTTCCTTTCCAAATAGAGTTTGTTAGAGGTAATAATCTGACTTCATAGCTATATTTTGACATTTTTTTTATCACCATTTAGAAAACAAAACAGTGAGCAACGAAGTCAAACTTCAGTGTGGTTTAAGTATTCCCACTTCTGTTAGAGAAGTGAAGGTTAGTGTCATTGTTTTTTTTGTATAGTTAAATTGAGGATATCCCTTAGCATTAAAAAATTTATATGTGTGACTCTATAGATAGCAAGAATTGGGGTAAGGGAGCTAGGAAAAAGTCGAGCGTATTTCCCAGATAACACTTTTTATGCTTTATTCGTAATTAATGTTCTCTCATTAAGGATTGATGCTGAAAATAATAGACCCTGTCACTCCAGAGACTTTTGGTTTTCATTTCGTTTGGGGGCTCAGGGGTTGCTCCTTGCTGCACTCAGGGAACACTCCCACAGGCTCAGGGGATCAGAGCAGGTTCGAACCCAGGGCAGCCGTGTGCAAGGCCCACCCACTGTCCGAACTCTTGAAATACCTGCATTGTGTGTCTTTCTCACACTGACCAGTTCAGGTAGGCGGGAGTGATGAGTGGAGGCTCTCAATCCTACTTCCCACTGCCACAGTTTTCCACGACCTTAGCGTAGGGCAGAAAAGGAAACAGGAGTGTCGCACCCAGAAAGTAAGTTGCACCCTTTGAGAAAACAGCCATGCTGGCCTTCCTGTAGTCTGAACTAGTTGTGTGCACATCTGCAAAGTGTGGTGGGGACATGTCATTCCTCCTGTGCGTCTGAGAGGCACCCAAACTTGGCTGCGGAAAAGCACTAGGTGGAAACTCCATCAGGAGCTTTTTAGGATTATTTTTTTTTCTTTGCAACATTGCCAGAACAAAATGAGGTAATGCATAGAAGATTGTAGAACTATACAGTTTTGGTATGTGTAGTCTTGGTAAGATTTTTTTTTTTTTTTGGTCATACCCAGCAGTGCTCAGGGATTACTCCTGGCTCTGCATTCAGGAATTATTCCTGGCGGTGCTCGGGGCACCAGATGGGATGCTGGGGATTGAACCCACGTCAACCGTATGCAAGGCAAATGCCCTACCCGCTGTGCTATAGCTCCAAACCCAGATATGTGGAAGATTTTTTTTTTAAGCCAAATACTTTGCCTTTAGGTCTGTCAAGTTTCTGGGCCACTGATACTATCTGAAACCAAAGGATAGAGTTATTTTCATTCTTTTTTCTATCTGGAAATAGAAGGCTTCAATATGAAGAAACCATTTATTTCCTGTAAGAAAAGATGTCGGCTCGATCTTTTTCCTTTTTAAAATACTTGAAGTCCTTGATCTCTTTTAGCAGCATTCTATTTTAAGACCATTTCTTTTTTAGCGTGACTAGTCCACAGATTGAAATCAGAGCTGTTGGCTTTAAAAATAAGGGCCGGAGAGATAATACGGTGGATAAGGCTCTTGCCTCGTACGCAGCCAACCCAGGTTCGATCCTCAACACCATATATGGCCCCCTGAGCCCTGCGGGAGTGATCCCTGAGCCCAGCCAAGAGTGGCCTCAAACCCCCAAACAACAGCAACAATGAAAGAAGTAAATCAAAATCCTAGTTTCTTCCCAGGGCTGGAAATGTGGTTTTACATTGGGGACTGGGGGGAGGGGAGAGAGAGAGAGAGAGAGGGAGGGAGAGGGAGAGGGAGGAGAGGACCCCAGTTCCCATCAGACCTGAGCCACGCCAGAAGTGGTCCCCCAAAAGTCAAAGTGATAGTAACTTATTTCTTTTTAATTTGGGGCCACACCTGCTGTAGTCAGGGGTCACTCCTGTTGGGCTCTGGGGACCATATGGGGTGCCAGATACCAAGCCCAGGTCAATCACATGCAAAGCAAGCACCTTCCCTGCTGTACTATCTCTCTGGTCTCAACTTTTGAAAACTCTGGTTTGTTCTGTACTGTTTTGGTGAGAGGTTGACTAGAGAAATACCAGGGGCATTTAATCAACTTTTCTTTTCTTTTTTCTTTTTTTAATGTAGGAGTAATTTAATAAACTTTCATGATTAACCTAGTCTTTTTTCTAGATCTTGGGAAACAAAATCTAAAAAGCTTTGGGATAATCCTTTATATATATATATATATCACAGTCCTTAATGTCATGGTCCTCCTGTTGTTCATCGATTTGCTCGAGCGGGCCCAGTAATGTCTCCATCGTGAGACTTGTTGTTACTGTCTTTGGCATATCAAATATGTCACGGGTAGCTTCCCAGGCTCTGCCGTGCGGACGAGATACTCTTGGTAGCTTGCCAGGCTCTCCGAGAGGGGCGGAGGAATCGAACTCGGGTTGGCCATGTTGGCTGCTTGTAAGGCAAATGCCCTACAGCTGTGCTATCGCTCCAGCCCATATATATATATATATATATATATATATATATCTCAGAGAAAACTCAGATTTATACTACCAGACTTTTTTCTCTGAATATTTTCTTAAGGAAAAACTTAGTATTTCAAAAACTGGATCATTGAGGAGGGGGCGGGGGGCGGTGCCGAGAGACTGAACAAGCTCGTGGTCAGATGCAGGCATGTCCTATGCAGGTGCTCCAGCCTTTTGAACTGTCTCTGACCCCCCAGATGCAAACCTTAATTGCACGTAATTGACAGTACATAACTTAACTCATTTTCTGTCAAGTATAGACCATGTCAGATTAGAAACTTTCCTGCTAACTCGAGCTCTCCGTAAGTTAACTTTATTCTTGTGGTTACCTTTGGTTAGTTTCACCTGTTCTCACATGACCTAGGACTGCATCATTCATCTGACATCTGAAGTGTTTATTGAAGTTCTCTGTCCAGTTTATAGCGGATTATCTTTTTATTACTAAAGTTTAAAATTCTCCACTTAGTCCAGATTTTTTTTTTTTTTTTAGTGCCAGGGACCAAACCCAGGAACTCATACTTGCTAGGCAAATGCTCTACCCCTGAGCCATATTGTCTTTCCTCGCAGCCGGTGGAGGGTGCACCAACCTTGGTGGTGCAGAGGCTCGAACCCATGACTCGCGGATGCAGAGTGTGCACTCCAGCCTTTTGATCAACATCCTGGCTAAAGTTTTCTATGCATCCCAACGATTCCTTGGCCAGATGGGTTTTGTGACTATTCTTTTCAGTTGGTAGCTGGCCCGTATGGTATCTTGTGATGGCAGTTGTTTGAGTTTGATGTTTGTTTTACTAATATTTAAGTTATGTTTGTCTCCTGCATGTAAGTAATCGCTGCCTTCTCCTAGATGGCAAAGATGCAGTTTTCTTTCTCTTACCCACTTTGACTATTGTACTTTATACGTGTGTCTGGGGTCTGTTTCAAACCACTTTTTTAACTACATCTTGCCACAGAGGTTGCCCTTCATGGAGCCATTCCCCGTGGACACCATGAAGTTGTTCCAGCTTTACCTGCCACTCTCCCGGTTTGGGAGCGCTGGCACTGCATCTGATCATCTGACAGTATAAATGTGGCTCTGTTTCATAACAGAAGTCTGCTCTGTTATTTATTGGGATACTCACATGCCAGTTACTGCATCATTTCTTGATGACTGTAGCTTTATCATAAGCCTGGAACTGATTCACGGGCCTTTCATTCATGTGTGCTTTCTGTCTGTCGTCTGTTTCAGGTCTTCTGCATTTTCTAAATTTTAGAATTAGCTTGCGGGTTTTTATTTCTAAGAATGGCTGTTGGGTTTATGATTCTGATCGCGCTGCTCATAGAGCCCACTTTGGGAACTGGCATTTAATTAATTGTCTAATCTAGGAGCGCTTTAATCTATTTAAGGTTCTTTCCTTTTGACTGAAATTTGTTTGTGTGACTCAGCAACAGGGTCCTGCGCGTTCCATATGCCCTTGAGATGTAAGGGCATCCCGAGGAGGTGTGGCGACTGTCCCCCAGGTGTCAGAGTCAGGTGGTTGAGAGTCTTCTCTATAAACTTTTTTGACTAGTTCTGTCAATTATTGAGAACGAGGTAGTAAAATCTTCAAACGTTGTGTCTCTTCAAATTTTAGTATTTACTTCTTTCAGTTTAATCAGTTTTTATTTCTGTAAGTTTGTTTTTGCCATATCCATATGTTTAAATTGCTAACTTCCTTGTTCATTTTTTGTCTTTATGAAATGTCAGTATCCAGTTCATGTTATCTGACATAAAGGGGACTGGGGGCTGGAGTGACAGCACAGCGGGTAGGGCATTTGCCGACCCGGGTTCGATTCCCAGCATCCCATATGGTTCCCTGAGCACCACCAGGAGTAATTCCTGAGTGCATGAGCCAGGAGTATCCCCTGTGCATCGCCAGGTGTGATCCAAAAAGAAAAAAAAAAAGGGTGTGTGTGTGTGTGTGTGTGTGTGTGTGTGTGTGTGTGTGTGTGAAAGAAAGAGAGAGAGAAACAGAGAGAGAGAGACAGACTACAGAGAGACTAGAGTGACACAGAGGAACAGAGAGAGGGGGAGTAGGTTACTTTTTAAAATTTAGCCACCATGATGGGGCCCAAGCTATAGTGCAGCGGGTAGGGCTTTTGCCTTGCACGCGGCCAACCTGGGTTCGATCCCCGGCATCCCATATGGTTCCCCCAAGCACTGCCAGGAGTAATTCCTGAGTGCCTGAGCCAGGAGGAACCCTTAAACATTGCTGGCTGTGATCCAAAAAGAAAAGAAAGAAAAAAAAAATTTAGCCACTGTGAAATGACAAAGTTACTCATGGTTGGGTTGGGTTTGAGGCACGTAATGCTTCAATACCCGGCCCTTCCCCTGTGTCCACTTCCCTCCAGCACTGCCCCCTGCCCTCCTATTTGCTCTCATCAGAGACACATTTTTTTTTTCCAGTACATCTTGCAGCGTAAACAGCCCTGTTGCTAATAGGGTTTCAGCACGACACGTGACCCTCTTTCAGCACCAGCTTCTGGAGAGAGGGCTTTTGGGGGGCCATCTCCCTGCTGCTGCTCCCGGGGGTTCTCAGCCCGGGGGTGCCCAGAGGTGGCCCTGGCTACAGCTGGAGTGCTGGGCTGCGGAGGGCAACTCGTGAACCAGGGATCAAACTCGGAGCCTCACACGTGCGGGGCAAGTGCTTGCTCCCTCTCCACCCCCCATCGAGTTCTTGGTTCCCTCCTGGTGCTGCTCCTGGCTCAGCTGGTGTGCAGGGGACCGTGAGTGCCAGGGACGGAGCCCAGCCCCTGTCCTCTCCCTGGCCGCTGTTTTACTGACTCTGTCGGCAGAGCGTCGGGCCAGGCCTCCTCTCTCTGCACGTAGCCTCACCACTGACCCGTCTGAGATAGTTTTTCTTTTCTTTTTCTTTTCTTTTTCTTTTTCTTTTTTTTTCTTTTACTGTCAACTGCCACTGTCACTGTCCTCCCATTGTTCATCGATTTACTCGAGGCAAGCCCAGTAACATCTCCGTTGTAACACTTGTTACTGTGTTTGGCATATCGAATACTTTTTTAAATGTAGGAGTACTGCTGTTTATTCAGCCATTGATTAAGCTGATGGGCATGAACTCCACTTTATTTTTTCTTTATGTTTGAAGAATACCCATACGGGTACATAATTCTAGGTTGGTGAAGGTTTGTTGTTGGTTTTTTTTTTTTCCCTTAACACTTAAAATACTGCATTCTGCTCTCTTTGTACGGATTCTGAGAAGTCAGGTATAATTTTTTTCTCATTTGTTATGGGGCCACACCCAGTAGTACTCAGGAGCTGACTGTGCACTCAGGCGTCCCTCCAGAAGGGCTCGGGGGACCCTTTGGGCTGCTGGGAATCGGGCTTGGTCAGCTGCATACAAGACAAGCATCCTACCTGCTTACTATCTCTTCAGCCCCAGGGTCAAATAGAATTCTTATCTTTGCTTCCCTATCTTTTTAAAATGATAATTATAGTTTAGGTTACTTACTTTTTTTTTTTTTCCAGTTTTTGGGTCACCAACTGGTGCTCAGGGATGACTCCTGGCTCTGTGCTCAGAGATCACTGCTGGTGGGGTTCAGGGGACCATGTGTGTTGCTCGGGCTTAAACGGGTCACCTCTATCCAAGGCCAGTGCCTGAACCCCTGTGCTCACTCTCAGAGGCCCCTCTTCAAATAGATTTCCTCCTTATTCTTCACTCAGTGAGAATTCCGTGACAGTGAGATACTTGAGAGACTAGTTCTGATCAGGATGGTAATACATATGTGTTCATACGTGTAAATTTAAAACAGCATGCATTTGGAACACGTTTACATAGAGGGAATGCCTACTCTCTAAACTCCACTGTCCAGGTTACATGATCAAGAGAGTTTGGAGATGATGGCTTTGTGACAGAGCCTTAAAGGTTCAGGATCCCTGCTTGGGGACCAGTGGCCCGCAGCCTCCGCCCCTTCCCTCTGCTCCCTGCCACTGGCCCTGTTGGGTCTGAGAAGTGACACCTTCTGCCCAAGCGCTGACCCTCACGGGCCTGGTGCCTCGAGGTCTCCTGAGCACTGCCTGCGGGTGGAATGGGGTGGCAGATAATTTTAAAAACATCCTCTGGATCCTTGGGTGTTTGCACCAAGTGGGGATGTTGTTAATATAGTGCTTGAAAACTGATACTGTGACTGTCCATATTTGGGTCCTTTTGTTTGGGGCCACACCTGGTGGCCCTCAGGAATCACTCCTGGCAGCACTCTGGGGACCAGATGGTGCCAGGACAGAGCCCAGGTCAGCTGTGTGTCGGGCAAGCGCCTTCCCTAGCCTGCATTTGACTTGCCTGTTAAATCATCATATTTAAAACAAAGTAACTTCTAAAACACAGGCTCTGGCTGTTCTGTTCTTTATATAAAAGCTGTTTTTTTTTAAATTAATTTCTTTAATTCAGGTCACTCCCGACAAGTGTTGGGAGGCCCAGAACCACTTTCAGTGATCCTGAGCCCGCAGGCAGTACTGATCCTCTGGTGGGTCCCTGCTGTGGCCACGTAAGACAGCCCATTAGTAGCAACTGGGCAAGGGGTTTGAATAGACATTCCTCTAAAGAAGGTGCACAAACGACCAATAAACAAATGACTAGTAATCATTAGTAATCATTTGGAAAATTCAAGTGAAATGAGCAATGAGATCCCATTTCACATCTGTTAGAATGGCTAAAATAAAAATAACAAGATTTGGGGCCAGAGCAATAGTACAGGGTAGGGCACTTGCCTCGCACGCGGCTGACCCAGATTCAATCCCTTGTTACCTCAGACGGTTCCCCGCGCCAGGAGTGATCCCTGAGTACAGAGCCAGGAATAAACCCCGAGCGTGGCTGGGGTGAGGCCTAAAAACCTGGAAACGATGGGAGTTAAAAGTATTTCTAGTTGTTTTTGGTGGTCCTGGGGCTCAAACTCAGGACCTCATGCATGCACCGTCTCATCCCTGGCCCTGCACCTGCTATGAAAAATTAAGCAGACGTTCCCCCAGCTATTAACCATGGAGTTGCCAATCTGTTCCTCTTTTCCAGAATAACCCTAGACTCCAAGAAAGGGCTAGAAAGAAAAAAAAAAGAGCAGGCATAGTGAACGGAGCCAAACGGAAAGAACTAATAACCACAGCCGAGGCAACTTGAACAGCAAAATACAGGAAGCATTAGACTGTAAACCAGAGAATAAAATCAATATCCACGAGTCTACACTCACATAACCAAGGAGTTGAATAAACAGATGGGCCTCGGGGGAGGCAGGGGACGTTGTCAGTATGGGAAATGACATTTCATGGAATGTGCAGTTCCTTCCCCATTGGATTGTGGGGAAGTAAAGGGCTGATGGAAATGGAATAAGGTAATTCTTCTGTTGAGTCTTTTTGTTTGTTTGTTTTTGTTTGGGGGCCATATCTGGGATGCCCAGGGCTTCCGCCTGGCTTGGCACTCAGGGATGACTCCTGGGGGGCTTGGCAGATCCTGTGTGGTGCTAGAGACGGACCCCAGGCTGGCCACGTGCGAGACAAGCACCTTCTCCACTTTATTACCTCTCTGGCCTGATGCTGAGTCTAAAATTAGTTCAAAGGTTAAAAATATGCGAAGTGGGGCCAGAATGATAGAAATTAGGTAGGGTTCTTGCCTTGCACATCTGGCCTGGGTTCAATCCCCAGTACTACATATGGTCCCCCGTGTCTGCTAGGAGTGATTCCTGAGCATAGCACCAAGAGTAAATCTAGAGCATTGTCAGGTATGGCCCCAAAACAAATGGGGGGAAAATGTAAATTGAATAAATCAAAACATTCAATGTGTATGTTCAGTTCAGGTCAATAGAAAAAAAACAAAACCATACAGTGTGCTGACGAGAAAAAAATAAAAGGGAAATAAAATCAGAAAATTAAATAAAAACTTGCAACACTGACACTTTCTGTGTTTTAAGTTGAGCCAGTTTCCCAGCAAACCTGAATAGGAGAAAGAGAAAAACGAGACTTCCAAATGGAAATTTATATAAGTGTTCACGCTCACCTTTTCCCCACCCTGTTTTGCAAAGCTAAGTTGACTGCTGCTGTACTTAAAAATCAACCCGTGGAGGAGAAAATGAGGGTGATGGGGTCAGGTCTGACTCTATCAGGTGAGAAATTAGGCAGTGCCCACCAGGCAGTAAGTTGCTCCAACCTAATAAGTACTGTAGACAGAACCTGGTTATGATTTGTTCTGGTCTAGGGGTGCACGAAAGGATGCACTAAAACTGTTGAGATGCTAAAGATCTCTCAACCATAGTTTGGCTACCTCAGAACAATGAGAATTACCTATGAGCAACTGCAAACAAACTTGAAATTTTAGATGAAATGGATAAAAGTCTTTAAGCTGTGATAGATATCTTGGATATACAGTGACAGATCCCCGAATGGTAACCAAAGATCTTATCTCCTCTACCGGAATAGCAGAATCTACCAAATTTTGAAGAAATTGTTCCGTCTCAGTATTGGAAAAAATGGGAAAAGGGTGAAAACTCTTTATGAAGTTAATAAAGTCTTGATTTCAAAATCCTGATAAATTAAAGAGGAGACATTATGAAACCATTTCCCTTATTAATATAGATGAAGGGATCCTAAATAAAACATTAGCTATCCAAATCTAAAAATATACGAATTTGATCAAATGGAGTTTAGTTCTGGAATCCAAAGATAGTTCATCCTTAAAGCAAGTAGTAATGTAGTTTAACAAAATTCCAGTAATGAGCAAAAGTTTTTTCCTGATGTGATTCATTTTAGGACTTATGCTATAAATTCTTAGCAAAGTAACGTATCTGTAAGAAAACTATTGCGTATTTGTGTATTAGGCTTTCAGAAACTTTATTATAGACTTTTGGATTTATTTTTCAACTGTTACAAGTAAGGTGATTGGTATGATAGACGTGACATGTACTTTGGCTGTAGTGATTTACAGTTTGGCAGCTTTTCATTTATGATGTCCCTCCCCAAACATGCTCATATACTTCTGTGTTTGGGGCCGCACCAGTCTTCCTGGCTTGGTATTTAGGTAACCCTCCTGGTTGTGCTGGGGGACCGTGAGGGACCTGGAATTAGTGCTGGGGCCTTGCACCTTGCATGCAAAGTATGTGCTTAAGTCTTTCATACCATCTCCCTGGGCTGGAGCGATAGCACAGCGGTAGGGTGTTTGCCTTGTGTGCACCCGGCCCGGCCGAGCTGGATTCTATTTCTCCGCCCCTCTCTGAGAGCCCGGCAAGCTACCGAGAGTATCCCACCCGCATGGCAGAGCCTGGCAAGCTCCCTGTGACATATTCGATATGCCAAACACAGTAACAAGTCTCATGATGGAGACGTTACTTGGGCCGCTCGATCAAATTGATGAACGATGGGAGGACCGTGACTGTGACCATCTCCCTGGCCCACCAGACACATTCCTGCCCTGCAGATTATTTTAGTTTGTCATTATTATTATCATTGTTATTTTGGCTTTTGGGGCCACACCTGGCTCTGCACTCAGGAATTACTTCCGGCAGTGCTCAGGGCACCATATGGCATGCCAGCAATTGAACCCGGCTTGGTTGTGTGCAAGGCAAACCCCTCCCCGCTGTACTGTCGCTCCACCTCTCCCCCTGACCCTTGCAGATTATTTTAAAACATTTGAGACTAATCCTTTTTTCAGTGTAACTTTTTTCTCCAGGTATTAGCGTCCTTCCTAAGCCTGTAACACTGATCTTATTATTGGTGTTGAAATTGTGCCAGTTGGTTCCCAAATGTGGGTTCAGAGTTCACAGTTTGCATTTGACTTACTCCTCCGTTTTTTCTTCTGTCAGGAACAGCTTTTCCTCTATCTTTTCATCTTCTTTCTGCTTATGTGATGCCCAAACTAGGTCATTTGTCCTGTGGAATTTTCCACATTCCGGATTTGGATAATTGTGTTCCCAGGACATTGTTTACCGCGTGTCTTGATTCCCTTCCTCTACTCCAAAGGGGTACTTAGGTTGATTAAATTCTCTGTGTGGGTGTGTGAGAGGGGATAATTACATAATTGTTCATGTATAACTTTTTAATATCGGGGCCACATAATGCTTGACTCGTTTTGTTTTACCGAGATTAATGAGTGGCTTTAAGGACCTGGTAGACGCAACATTTCCATTTGCCTTTTTACTAACTGTTTTAGTTTGTTGCCTGTATCCCCTTGGAGGGGAGCGGGTTGAGTTATCATCTCATTCCTACTTTGGACAACCTGGCAGGCTACCGAATGTAACCTGCCCGCACGGCAGAGTCTGGCAAACTCCCCGTGGCATACCCAATATGCCAAATACCAGTAACAATG
>JAOXYA010149729.1:0-21413 GCA_028565675.1 Sorex palustris | reverse complement strand
TACGAGGCCGACCTGGGTTTGATTCCCAGCATTCCATGTGGTCCCCTGAGCACTGCCAGGAGTAATTCCCGAGTGCAGAGCCAGGAGTAACCCCTGAGCATCGCCGGGTGTAACCCAAAAAGCAAAAAAAAAAGAAAAGAAAAAGAAAAAAAATCAGACTCTGATGTCAGCCTAAGCCTTCCCCGCTCCGCCCCCCCCTCCCCCAACACACACATACACAGAGGACCAGGGAGGCCAGGGACAGGGGACCAGTAGGACGGGGGGGCAGGGGAATCAAGGTAAGGTGGATGAAACAGTTAAACCTGGGCTGGGCTGGACCAAGGGGGGATCATCTTCCCAGGGGACAGAGGCAGGGCGTGGAGCCCAGGGGAGTGAGCACTGGAAGACAGCACGTGAGAGCACCCACACAGCAGGAGATGCCAGGGGCCCGCCTGGCCTTTGCCTGTCAGCCCTGGGCACCGTCTGGGGCTCCTGCACCAGGGAGCACCATGCTCAGAGCCTCTCTTTAGAGCAGTGAAAGTCGGGCGGAAGTGATGCGATGGTGGGAGGGAAGCCCACGGTGAAGACAGTGCCGTCGTTCCCGAACTCGCCCAGGGAAAGCGCCTGCTGTTCCTCCAGGGGGTGGGGAGAGGGGAAGTGGGGGGAGATGCCGAGAAGCAGACCCCGCGGTGCCCACTGAAGCTCAGGAGCACTTGCCCCAGCACCGCACGGCAAGAAGAAGAACGCAGGCCAGTGAGACAGTACCGCGAAGAGGTCGCTTCCTGGCCCACGGCTGACCCCAGCTGGATCCCCGTGCCGCGGAGAGCACATCCCGAGCATCACCAAGAACGAGCACAGAGCCAGGGGAAACCCAGAGTTCAGCCAAGTGTGGTCAAACCACACACTCCCCATCACGCCCCACGGCCCCCCAAAGCCGAATGTTTGGCACGTGTAGTCTCACTGCCCATGAATGCGTTTCCTCTAGGGGACTGCTGAGATGGGCACTTGGTGGTCCAGAGAGTAAAAACAAACAAACAAACAAACACAGTCACACCGGCCAGCTGTGATGGCCTGGTAGGGACAGACCCACAGGAGGCAGCCTACCCTGGAAAATGGGCAGCGTCAGGAGGGCTCTGGAGTCTGACCCCTTAACCACCGGGAGGCCGAGCAGGGCCCCGTGCCCTGGACAGGGAGAAGTGGGTGGCAGGAGGCAGGAGCTTCCGTGGGTGTGGAGATTAGGAGCAGAGCCACAAATACCTCTGTGCACAGTGAGTCGCTCTCTTTCCTTTGGATACTTTTTCCTGGCTCCTATCCCTGACTCGAGCAAGATGGGTTTTCTGACTCATCACGTCGGATTTCTCCCTTCTCTTTGGCCCAGCTGCAAAACTGGGCTCTGGGCTGCCCTCTTCGCTACCTGCCCCCTCCCCCCCTCCTGCCCCACTCACCTGCAAAGTTCTGGTTCAGAGCACCGCTGCTGCCCTCGGACCCCGGGCTCGGGGAAGAAAGGAAGGAGGGGGGAAAAGAATCCTTTACTCTCCTGGAGTCAGAGCAGCTGGAACTCGGAGCCATCTCTGTGCACACTCAGGGAAGTCTGAAGATAGGGACGGAGGAGCAGTTTCCAACGGCCGCATTTCAGCAGCAGACAAGAGACCCGGGCTCCTCGGGGAGAATGAACAGTGTGTTTGCACACACGTGTGCACACAGATGGATATACACGCTTGGTACAACTCAACGCACACAACAAAGACAGCCATGGGAGTTGCAGCATGGTTCCCTCCCGGGGGGCAGTTGGGCCCGGTTGCTCACGTAGGAGTTTCCATTTGACTACAGGAAGTGTCCATGGGGACCCCAAAAGCAGTCACTAGCATCCACCCTCTGAGGTGGTGGACCACCAAGATAAAGATCCCCCGCTCCGGGAGAATGTTCTGAAAGCTACTATTCAGAGTGACTGGGGACCAAGTGGGGTGCAGCCCCCCACCCTGGCAGGAGGCCCTGCCTGCCCCCTGCCACCTCACAGAGTCCTGGCCTGGCCACACAGGAACCACCACAAACAAGCTCCTCAAGTGGACGGATCTCTCAGGTCTGGCCATAGGACAAAGTTCCGTCTCCCGTTATGACCTCGCTGGTCCGCAGGTGCTGAGATAGCATCAACTTTTCCCCCTAAGATATGTACACATTCCCTTCGAGGCATTCCAGGCACACTTTCTTGTCTTGAAGATATTCCCGTGTAGACATTCTGGAGGCATTTTCTTGTCTAAGAGGCATTTTCTTCTAGAACTTTCTACAGAACTTTCTACAACGTCCCTCTTCTGCCCTGTGACAGCTCTTCGAGAACCTTAGCCAGCTCCCAGGGAGACTCGGCAACTCTGTGTCTCTCCTGGAGGCAGGTGGCCCTTAGTGATCACCCCAACGCTCAGCATACTACAGCAATGCCGCTCCATGGCCTCAGAGATGCCTTCTTCCCTCAAGCCTCTCTGTCCTGGATCCCGGGGGCCCTAGGACAGAGTCCAGGTGAGGCGTCCAGAAGATGGCTCCTTTAGCAGCAGCAGCGGTGGCAGCAACAAGTGAGGAGCCCAGGTCACAGATTCAGGCATGAAAGAAACCAGTGTGGGTGTCTGGAGACACTGGGTTTGGGAGTGGTTCGATTCCGAGCAATAGGACATGGAAATAATCCATCACTGTACTTCCTTTCCACAACTATGGAACTGCCCTGGGCTCCAGCACCTACCCCCATGGAAACACAGGTGAACAGGGGGCCCATCGGTTGAAACTCAGGCCATCTCAAAGCCACCGTTTCTCCTTGCTTGGTTGCACCCCGTGCTTGTCCGGATGCACCCAGGATTGATAACTCAGCCTCTCAGTTACAGCAATGATGGGGTCCCCGAGCTGACACCCCTTGCCCCAAGAATTAAGCTGTGTGGCTTCACTTTCCCTGGAACTGGGACTCGTTCAAGTCACTGAATCACTATGAGAACAGCACAGACATGTGGGCACGGCCAGCCCACTTCCTGTTGTTCTGTGCTTTTTCTTGGGAGTTATCGAAGGCTCGGGCTTCAAACCAACAACATCAGTGGCATCTGGGAAACGAGAGAAATTGGACAAACAAGTTCTTGGGCGGCACCCAGACCTTCTGACTCAGAAATCCTGGGGGTGGGGCGCACTCAAGTTTGAGCACTACAGCGCTAACCCACGATGCCTGGACAAGAGAGTCTGTGGCTTTCTCTAAGACAAGTGGCAGGAAACCAGCTCAAATAGCTCCAGGGGAGAGAGCGGGCTGGGAAGTCTGACCAACCCCCAAATCTCTCCCGCTCCACCCCCGGGGCTTCTCCCACTCTCACCCATCCTGTCTCTCCACCAACACGCCTTACTTTTCCCTTTTCCGGGCTGCTGGATCTCTCTCGGAGGCAGCCACGGAGGAAGTATCAAAGTTACCAGCCTTTCAACTTTAGAGGGAACAGGACACGCCTCTCTCCCTGAAGAGCCCAGAATCCTCAAAGCTGTAGCACTGTAGCACTGCCCTCCCGTTGTTCATCGATTTGCTCGACCAGGCACCAGTAACGTCTCCATTGTGAGACTTGTTGTTACTGTGTTTGGCATATCGAATACGCCACGAGGAGCTTGCCAGGCTCTGCTGTGCGGGCGGGATACTCTCGGTAGCTTGCCAGGGTCTCTGAGAGGGGCGGAGAAATTGAACCCGTGTCGGACGCGTGCAAGGCAAACGCCCTACCCGCTGTGCTATGACTCCAGCCAAAGCTTTTCAGACTCAAAGCTAAAGGAAAAAAATGCGTGTGACCAGCTCGGTCGAGTGGCACGTGAGGAGCCGGGGGACACTGTGATCATCCTGGAGGAAGGCGCTGGACCCGGAAACTGATGTGTTGCTGGTGGCACCACCGGGACCAACGTGGGAATGAATTAGGGATGATCCCCACGAATAACACAGTGCTCCCTCTGGCAGTGGGGAGCACAGTGTGGTCATAAAAATAAAGAACTACAAGACTCAGGGGCCGGAGCAATAGAATGGCGGGTAGGGCGTTTGCCTTGCATGCAGCCAACCTGGGTTCAATCCCCAACATCCCATATGGTCCCCCGAGCACTGCCAGGAGTAATTCCTGAGTGCAAAGTCAGGAGTAACCACTGGCATTGCTGGGTGTGACCCAAAAAAGCGGGGAAAGAAAAAGAACTACAAGACTCCACAAAAGACCTGGTCAGGCAGTGCCCCTCAATTAGAGTCCAGAGGCTTCTCTGCTCAAAGCGTGTGCACACACACACACACACACACACACACACACACACACACACACGGCAGTAGCGACCTTTGAGTTATACTATCTCTGCACCACCTCTCCTGGCTGTGCTGAGTGACCAGAGAGGGCAGTCACGAGGACATTCTCCAGGGACAAGGGGCAGCTGTCTTGTCCCACGGCTGAGTCAGGAACCAGGTGAGAGACGGCACAGCGGGCAGGGCGCAGGCCTTGCACACAGCATACCCGGTTCAATCCCCCACACCACATATGGTCCCCTGAGCCCCACCAGGAGGGACCCCTAAGCACAGAGCCAGGAGGAAGCTCTGAGCACCGACGGGTGTGGCCCCAACCACACCTACGCCAGATGAGGTGTCTGGCGGCCCCACCCTCCTGTTCATGCCCAGAGCTGATCTGAGGTGCTGGAGCCCCGAGGAGGGCTGGGAGCTTTGGAAAAGCGGCTCTTAGAATGGCACCTGCGCTGAGAGCTGGAGGGCCCGCTTAGGGCTGAAAATCAACTCACATTCCCACCTGGAAAATGGGTCTGGTGGGGCTAGGAGCGGTACCTCACAGGCTCGGCCCTTAGTAAGGGTTTGAGATGATGTTTTCCTTTGTTCCCACCTGAGCAGTCTCCAAATTTAACGCACCAGTGAGACACTTGAGAGTGACTTTGGGAACTTATTCTCATAACCCTCAGGTAGATTTCAAAAGTCTGAGTCCTGAGGGAGACTGTGTGCGTCTGCCCTCGGGATGGACCCCGTCTGATGGTGGTGGCCGTTGTAGGGCCAGGGAGCTAAGTCTTGCTGGCGACGGATTTCCAGAAACAAGTGCCCCCATCACTCTCAAATGAGCGGAGAATAGGACCAGGAGAAATCTCTCCAGACCCTAAGTGTTAAAATTTTAGAATTCCAAAACCGCACGGCAGCTCTTGCAGCCATGTGACATCATATGTGACTCATAACCAGCAATACAAAATAAACTGTCTAACATTGTCTTTTCGGCAGGTCTGATTCTGGGGGAAACTTCCAAATAATAGTGGTGGGACTGGTGTCGAAATATTAAATGTAATCTAAGTAGAGAGAGAGAGAGAGTAATGTGGAAATTTTCTGCCACCCAGGCAGGGGTAGGATGGGATGGGGGTACACTGGGGTTTTTGGTGGTGGAGAATGTGCACTGGTGAAGTGATGGGTGTTTGATCATTGTATGACTGAGACTCAAACATGAAAGCGTTGTAACTGTTCTCATGGTGATTCAATAAATACATTAAAAAAAAAAAAGAATGGACCAGAAAGCGACAAGCCTTCAAACCAAAGTGTGAACGGCAGCTTGGCAGATTTCAGTGGGAGCATATATTACTGGACGGCTGGGTGGATGGAAGGAAGTGACACGGGAACAGAGTGAAACACTAAAGAGCAATAAAAATCTGCAATGATGCCTAAGAAACACCGTCGAGTGAAAACGCTCGCAGGGAAAAGCCACGACTTTCTTCCTTCTCTCCTTCCTCTTCTTCCCTCCTTCCCTCCCTCTTTCCCTCTTTCCTTTGTTGGGAGTTTAGGTAAGATCCTGAGCAACGGTCACCTCTGCGCCGAGAGCCTTGCGGCGGGGAGGGTCTGGTTAGGGGCAGGAACTGGGCGGTGGGCAGGGGCCCAGGGAGGAGGGACACCAGGACCTGTCAGCCTGGGCTATTTGAATTTCTGCTCCTTTTATAATAAAAACAAAGAAAGCCACGGAGGGGGCTGAGCCGGAAGGCGGGCTGTGGAGGGTCAGCCCGAGTTCAGGGCTGGCCAGGAAGGCTGGGCCTCAGCCCAGGGAGGAGGCCGGAGGAGGCGCCAGGCCCCTGAGAACAAAGCCGCCTCCTGGGAGACAAACCTGCCAGGCTGGGGGGCCTCCCCGGGATGACAAATGGTCCCTCGGCCTCTGCCTCTCACTGAGTCCCAGTGATCCCCGGGAAGTCTGGCACAGAGAGCCCCCACCCTCAGTCTGCTGGGGCCTCGAGGCCTTGACTGCGCTCTCTGTGGGTAGATGACAGATGTGGTTTCTCTAGGCCCCCCACACCGCTCCCTCGGCCCCCTCGTTTTATACAGATACACAGACCATGGCTCCCAGATTCAGGGGCTCCAGCCATGTGGTGGACTTGTGAAAACCCGGACCGCTGGCTGTGCTCTGGGAACCAAGGGACCATCACCCCGACCCCCGACTGCAGGAAACAAGTTGAGGTGCAGATGGTACTAACAGGTGAGGTCCCACCCACTCAGCGTGGGCCCCGGAGGCAGGGGGCCTCAGGGGACCAGCCAGCACCCCCGGCTCCCGGAGCCCAGTAAGAGTCGGGCCAGTGCTCACAGCTGGCTGGCCTGCGGTGAGAAGTGTCCTTCGCTCTTTCCCATCTGTGAAATGGGCATGAGGACTCAAAACAGCACTGGGGGTAGGGCCCCCCTAAACTAACAGCACCGAATTCACAGTTGGGTACAAATTCAGGGCACCTGTTGAGCTGAGGCCCACCTGACGGCAGAGAGGTTCTTAGAGCTGCTCTGTGAATGGTATTGGGGTCACTCCCCCAACGGTCCTTACCCCTAACCCCCTGAGCACACCACACTGAGGTGACGGAGGGACCCAGCTCCCCTCCAAACTCCCTCCCGCTGGCCTCTCCGGCCTCTGCGCCTGTGGGTGCCACCTGCAACTGCCTCACCAGAAGTCCTTGTATGGTCACTGCAAAGCTTAGGACACAGTTTTTTGGCGAAAAAGTGGGAAGGGATGGTTATGTGAAACTTAAAGAAACTGTGCCCTGGGCTGGAGCGACAGCACAGCGGGGAGGGTATTTGCCTTGCACATGGTCGACCAGAGTTTGATCCCCGGCATTCCATATGGTTCTCCGAGCACCACCAGGAGTGATTCCTGAGTGCAGAGCCAGGAGTAACTCTAAGCATCGCTGGTGGTTCATTTAAAAAAAAGAAAAAGAAAAGTAACTCCCCCACTCCCCTGCCAAATCTGTGCCCGTATGACTGAGAAATGAGTCATGACAATTCTGAGGTGAAATATCTGAGCGCCCCAACCCCCCATCCACGCTAATTGTTCTTGGAGCACTTACTCCACCGGGGCAGCTGACACCCCCTCCTGGAAGCCTTCCCTGATCACTGATCCCACTCCCATTACTGCACCCTGGGCCGTGCCCACCCCCTCGCCCCTTTGTGCCCTCCCAGCTGTATCTTTCCACCATCCCCAAGGTCCTGGGAACCCTGGAGGCCTCAGACAAAGCGGGCTCTGACCCTGAGCCCCTCGGTGCTCCACCCACAAGTTCCGGCTGGTAGTTACTGTGATCCTAGTGTCCCAGGTGCCCTGCACATCCCTGTCTCCCCGGGCTGCCTGGCAGCCTGCAGGAAGGACGCTGCCAGCCACAGGCCAAGCACGCACTGTCTGCCTGAGGCCCTAAGCAACCGAGGGCCGGAAGCCCTGCAGAGCCCAGCTGAGGGGCGCAGGAACCCCATGGCGCAACCCTCCCATGCAAGGTCCAACACTGGATCCAGGAACAAAGGTGGCCATGTACCCGCCCCCACTGGACTCATTCTGATGGGTCAGTCTCCTGCCCCGTCCTGCTGCCAATCAATGCCAAAGTCACCTCCTCCAAAGAGCCCTGGGAGCCCCTTGTGGGGCCTGGTCAGGTCACCGTCCACCCCACTGCGTTCAGAACAGCGTCCATCTCCACCTCAAAGGCTGGGACCCTCAGTGGGTCCCCCCGCCTGGGGCAGTGGTAGGCACAAGTGAGGGGTAGAGCAGCTGAACCCCGACTCACTCAGCTGCACTACAGAGGACACTCTCCCAGGGTCCCGCCCCACAGCCATGCTTCTCAGCGGGGGGTCCTTGTGTGGTCACTGACACGGGGGTCAAGGGGAGGGAGTTTAAAAGAAGCTTTGAATGGAGGGGAAAGGGGCTGACCTGGTGAGGAATGCGGATTAAAGGATCACTGACAACCGTTTCCGGTATGGGAAGAGAAGGGGGAAAACCGTTAGCCTGTCAGGGCCACCACATTCCAAAGGGTGCAGTGACCCCAAACACAGCGATGTGCTTGGGGAGCACCCCAGTGGGCCAGGGAGGAGGGGGAGTGTGGGCAGCCGACAGTGGACACAGCACATCCCATTGTGAGCCCCACGGCTGATTTACAAGCACCCTGGCATTTCCTGACAGCATGTGTAGGTGCTCCCGCCCCCTCCTTGGGGTCACCCCTTGGGGTCTCCTTGTCCCCCGCATCACTGTCCCCTCCCACACTGTCCTATTCATGTGAGGCAGGAGCCTCCAGGGGCCTGCACCCCAACCGGCTGGGCCATCTCTCTGCCCCAAGCTCACTCTTGGTGTTGTTTTCAAGTCACCGTTGCAAAGACCCCCTCCTCCACCCCACACAGAGGGGCCAGACTGGGCAAGCCCAGTCAAGGGTTCGAGGTCCATGTGTCACAAGTCTCCCCCGGCCACAGCCCTAGTCAGGGAGTCATGTGAGGTTAATCCCTCCCTCTCTGGGCTGTGGAAAACATTGACCGGGGCAGTGAGGTCCGCGGGACGAGGGACGAGGGACGCGGGGGAAGGGCGCAGCCTGCAGAAGCGGGCAGCCCGCCAAGTGTGCGACCCTGACCTCCTCCCAAGCCCCCTGACATCCGCCCCCGACCCCCCAGCCCCAGAATGCCGAGGGAGGGGCTGGCTTTCCGGGGGAGCCCGCTGGGGCAGCGCTAATTGGGGTCTCGGTCACCACATTTCCACCCTGGCCGGACTCTGCTCGTTCCCTCCAACCCGGACGGCCGCCTGCCGAGGTCAAGGCTGCAAAGGCACTGATCCCAGGCCGCGCTGGCCGGAGCTTCAAAAGAGATTCGGCAGAGGCACCGGGGGATGTAGGCAGGTCCAGGAGCCAGGCCCAGGTCTGGCACAAGACGCGGGCGGGGACACGGACACACCACGTGGGTGCCGGCACAGTGATGGGGCTCCCCGCGCGTTGGGTCCTCCGCTCCCATCTCGGCCCCTGCGCGGACTCAGAGCACCGACGCCCCGACTTCCGGTCAGCCAGCGGGGCGGCAGGTGTGTCTGGAAGCCTGTGCTGGTCGGGAAAGTGGGGGTCTGCTCTCCCGGCCCCCGCACGGCACAGGTGGGCGCGGGGACGAGCGCACAGGAGCACATGGCGCACCACACAGGACCACTCGGGGCGTGAAAGCGGGAGGACCCGGGAGGGCCCGGGCTGTCCATCGGGGGACCTGGGAGCCCCAGGACCCGTGAGTTCCTTTCGCGGGCCTCGGGGGAACCAGCCCAGCCTTTGGTCAGCGGCGCTGGGCAGCAGCTCACCATGCACTTGCGGTCGTCGATGCCCGTCAGGTCCTCCTCGAACTCCGTGCCCACCTGGAAGTCCATGATGTAGTTGCGGAAGGTGCTCAGCGTGCGGATGATCATGTGCTCACCCTCCTGCACGATTTCTTTGTCTGGCTTCAGCAAGTTGGCGATTTTGCGCAAAGCCACGTTGACATCTGCGGGGAGGCGAGAAAACTCAGGAAACTGCTCCCCAGGTGAGGCCTGGGATCCGCTCCTCCTGGGCTGGGACTTGGGGTTCCCGTTGAGCACACCCCTCCGCCAGCTCCTCCCTCTCCTTTGGATCCTCTCCTTCCTTCCTTCTCTTTATTTCTGTTTTCTCCCCTTAAGCTAACTCTCCTCCCCTCTCCCACTTTTCTGCCCTTACGCCAACTCATCCTTTCCCTTCTTTTCTTTTTTCCTCTTCTCTCTCTACCCTTAAGCTAACTCCTTTCCTTCCTTCTTTCTTTCCTCTCTCTTTTTCCGTCTTTCTTTTCTTTCTCTCTCGGTGTTCTGCCCAGATCTAACTCGTTAAACACAAACAAGAGCAAAGCAAACCCAGCTCTCCAAAGGAACTTACCCGCGCCTCGCGCCCCCCACCCCGGGACCCTTGGCCCGGATCACCCCTAACGCCCCCAGTCTGGCGGGGGGACGCCTTTCTGCTCCCTGCACCTCCTGCCCCGCGGTGGCTGCACGCTCCGAGTCGGGCCAGGCTTGGGGGTCGTCGGACCCCAACGGCGCGGCGGGGGGCTTACCGAGCGCGCGCAGGTACTCCTCGAAATTCTCATTGCTCAGCATCTTCCAGTACCCGGAGAAATCGACCGGCATTTCGGGGCGCTGCTGGGGCTGGACGGCCGCGAGCGGGAGGTTGACGAGGCTGTCGGGGCGGTGGGCGGCCCGGAACTGCGCGCCCTCGGGGGCCGGGGGCTGGGGGCGGCGCCCGCGAGACTAGGCGCCGACGAAGTCCGAGGGAGGGTCCTCGCGGGCGTCGCTCCTCCCCCGGGGGGCGTGGCGGGGCTGCGGCCCCAGGTCAGGCCGGGCGGGGCGCGCCGCGGCGTCTCGGGGGGTCCCTGCGCGCGCGGGGCCGGGCCCGGGGCGCTCGGCGTGCGCGCGGGGGCTCTGGGCGGCCCAGAAACTCGGTACCCGCGGGAGGTCACCACGGTCCCCCAACTTCTCCTGCTTTGCGGCCTCTGGAGGACCGGAACAGGCCCCTCGGGGTGCAGGAGGGGGCCCGGAGCTTGACTTGGGGGTCTTTGTCTGCGGCCAGGCCAGGCGAATGGGAGGCCCCGGTCGGTGGGGCACTGGGGTGTGGGGCGCGGCTCAACTCCGGGCCGGGAGAGTCGGGTGCTCGCCGCATCCCTCCCCCAGCGCCGTCCGGGCTGTTCCGAGACGTGGGGAGTGGACGTTCTCCACGCACAGCCCTTGGGGCCTTGGGGCTCGGACCGTCCAGGGTCGCCCGAGCTCAGGCCTCTGACCTTGGCCTTTCCCGGCGCCGCTTCCGGAGCGCGCCCGCCGCCTGCCAGGAAGCCGCCCCGCGGGGCTGGGTAGCCCATTGTTTCCATCTGCCGCTTGTCCCGTTCCTTTCGGTCCCGCCACCTCCCGCCCCCATCGAGACCTCGCTCCTTTCCCACCTGCCTGCGCCTTCAAACCTCTTGTCTGCGCCAGCTCGCGGTGACATCATCCTGGGGGTGACTTTTTGACCCGCTATTAAAGATGAAATATCTCTTTTAAATTGCTTTCGTTGGCACAAATCACAGCCTGGGTGACAGCCGGGACATTTCCTTCCCCTCAGGGACGCTCCTGCCTCCCCTTTTCTCCCTCCCCGCAGCACGGAGGCCAGTGGGGGAGGGACGCAGGGAGCGGGGTGCCCTCCGCCTTGCCTTTCACCCCTGGAGCCTGGCAGCGGGCAGGGGCTCAGGCTGGCACTGTGGGTCTTTGGGGCGACTTGTTCCCTGGGGGACGACGGGAAAGACTGGCCTAGGAAATGTAAGGTGTAGCTCACTGCTTGGGGTCCACCCACCGGATCCACCTGGGCCCCCTCACCACATCTGGCCCCCTCGCCCCCATCTGCCGCCGGCTGCCCAGTGCTGAGAAGAGGGTGAACCCGCCTGGGCTAAACCCCCAGCCTAAACCCCCAGCCAGGGCAACTCTCCAGCTGCTCCTGCCTGATTGCAGGGGGTTCAGGCTGACGCCCTCCCTCCCTCACCAGCCCAGGGTCATCTCAGGGGCCCAGCCCTGTCCAACATGGGTGGGGGGGGGTAGGAAGAAATCTATGTACCAATCAATGAGTTCATCGATCTAGCTCATCTAGCTAGCTCCGTTGTTTTACTCCACTGGCTTTAGAATCGACCCCCCTATAGGGGCCAGAGTGCTAGTACTGTGCGTTGGGAACTTACTTGCCTTGCATGCGGCCGACCCAGGTTTGATCACCTGCACCCTATATGGTCGTTAAACCTCACCTTGAGGGACTCTTGAGCTCAGCTGGGTGTGCCCCAATGAAAAACCAACCAACCAAAAGCTATATCCTCAGAGATTTTCCATGGGATGTAACCAGGTTTGTTCTTTTTTCCTACCAATTTGGTGCAAATCTGATGTCCGTCCAGTCCCAGAGGGCCCACCTGTCCCTAACAGCCGCACACTTTGCAGCTTCTCTGATCAGTAGGGGGGAGCTCTTGCCCACCCTCAGACTTGCTCTGACCAATAGGCTTTCTGGCAGCCCACAGAGTTCGGAGAGAGGCCTCTGGAAGCCTTGGGGCTTTTACAAGCAAGCTCTTGGGAGGCCACCACCTGCAGGCTAGTGGAACAGCCTGGACAGTCCCCCAGATGCTAAGGCCCATCACGGCTGTGCCCCAGCCACTGGACACCCGGTGGAGGCTGGCCCAGGGTGCTGAGGTAATGGCTAGACTTGAGCCCAGACTTGGCTGCTTCCTGTTATATGGCCCCGTGTGTGGGGCCGGTTGGTTCCGCAGCACCGGGCAGAGGACAGTCCAGGTCCGTTCCCCGAGCTCCCAGCCCTCACCACGGCAGCACTGCCTTCCTGGTTGACTGGTGGAGGAGAGGGGCGGGCAGGAGATGGTGAGGCAGTAGGGGTGAGGGTGAAGGGCCCCAGGAAGACTGTGGTGGAGTCCCTGCACAGAGCCTGCTGAGGAAGATGATGTGATGCTCAGAGAACCCCAGGAGGGACAGCTAGGCTCTTTTTTTCCTTTTCTGTCTTTAGGTAGTGCTCAGGCCTTACTCCTGGCTCTGTGCTCAGGGGTCACTCCTGGTGGGACTCGGGGTGCAGGGGATCAAATCTAGGTCAGCCTTCTGCAAGGCGAATACCCTGTCTGCTGTCCTATGGCTCTGGCCAACGCAGCCTCTACCCCCTCGGACCCTGCTCTGGGAAAAGTCGCAGACTTTCCTGCCCTTATTACAATAATGACTTGTGTACGAGACAGGAGGTTATGAAACCATGCGCGTGGCTGGCCAATGCTGACTTAGGTGGGGGGTCAGGGATTTTAGAATCTCAGGAAGATGGTACTGCAGGGTCAAGGCCACCATCCACGGCTTCCCAGCCCCATGCACGTCTCACTCAACCCATGTTCAATCTTCCTTCCTTCCTTCCTTCCTTCCTTCCTTCCTTCCTTCCTTCCTTCCTTCTTCCCTTCCCTTCCTTTCCCTTCTCTCCCTTCCGTCCCCTTCTATATCCTCCCCTTCCCTCCTTTCCCCTTTTGCTCTTCTTTTCCTTTCTTCCTTCCTTTCTTCCTCTTTCCTTTTCTCCCTCTGTCCTGGTTCTCTCTCAAAGAAGAGACAGTATGAAGAGTTTAAGAAATAAGAACATTTCAACTGGTTCAGACTTCCAGGAAAACAATATGGGAATTCCTAGAAAATCTAGGAATGGAATAGAGCTTCTATTTGATCCACTAACCCCACATCTCAGAAACAAGATAGAGAAAAGACATTTGAACCCCATATGTTCCTTTCAATTAAATCTACAACAGCCAAAAACTGAAAACAACCCAAGTGTCCAAGAATGGATGGTACACAGTCACCATGGAAGATTACTCAGCCATAAGAAAAGAGAAGGTCAGGGCTGGAGCGATAGCACGGTGGGTAAGGTATTTGCCTTGCACGCAGCCGACCTGGGTTCTATTCCCAGAACCCCATATGGTCCCCAGAGCACCGCCAGGAGTAATTCCTGAGTGCAGAGCCAGGAGTAACCCCTGTGCATTGCCGAGTGTGACCCAAAAAGCAAAAATAAATAAATAAATTGGAGATATCTTGAGAAAAAAAAAAAACAAAGATATTGGGCGGAGGAGATGGCTCGGACGGGTGGAACCGGGCTTTGCACAGGGAACCCGAGTTTCCATCCATGGTGCCCCCGAGCCTGAAGGCAGCAGCCTCCACACCCGACTCTAGGTGTAACCCCAAAACAACAGCAAACAGTATTCAATACCAAAAGTCAGGGTTTACTAGTTGCCACTCTTTGTGTTACTATTATCTCTAGTCTTGGAGTTGTTGCCATCTGCCCAGATACCATGGAAGGCTAGAGCTGCGTCTCTCCCTGACAGTTACAGTTGGATGCTCGAAATAAACCATGGCAGAGTATTTACATCACGGCAATTGTCATACAGTACCCATCAGTGTTTTCCCTTCACCCCACCGCCACCCTGTCCCCCCAAAATTGTTATTCAGCCCAGTGCCTAACACTGATGGCTTCCCTGGGGCACCTGCGAGGCCCTTCTGCTGATTTGAAGCCCTCGTGCCTGTAGCCTCAGGAGATCAGGAGATTCTGATACTGAAAGTTCCCTGGTAGCCCTAGAAAGCCAGAGGCCACATACCTCCTGGCTGCTGACAGCCAACTTGATCTGTGCACGCCCTCTGATGCCTCCCAGGTCCTGTCTGGGTGTGAGTCAGGGATAGCTCACCAGGTGTGTCTGCCTCCACGGCATAGCTGCCACCCACTTGGGAGCAAAGAGTAGTAAAAATGCAGGTGCCAAGCAGCGAATAGACATAAATGTGGATGCGAGGCTCACATACGTGTTGATGTTTCTTTCGGTCTGAAACATGTTTATTGCACTAACAATGCACGAGATAAAGCTAAGATGAATAAAAAAGGGCACAACAGGGAGATGCAGGAATAGGAGCCCTGCCAAAAAAACCCAGATTAGGGCCAGGGAGAGTTTGGGGAGGGGTGCTGATGACAGACTCTGCACACAGGAGGCCCAGGCTGATCCCCAGCATCCCATGGTCTATCTGGCACAGCCAGAACCCGAAGCACAGAGCTGGGGGCGCCCCTGGGGGAGCTTCGGGTGTGGCCCCCCAAGCCTAAACCAAACTTCCCTATCAGGAAGGTCTCTCCCCCACATCCGCCTTCCTGGGGAGCAACTTTCACCTCAACATGACAAGTGAAACCCCCGACACCAGGACACTGGGGCAGTGACTGATCTAACTGCAGGCGGGTGTCACTGCACCCTTTTCCGAGAACCTCTCACTAGCCGTCCATTCCTCTGGGCTCCCCTTCCATGGACAGTCCCTCGATGAAAGATGGCTACGTGTGCACGCGTGTAGGCATGTGTGTGCAGGCATATGCGTGCATGTGTGGTGTGCGCGTGTCGTGCACACGTGTGTACGTGTGCATGTGTGTGTGTGTGTGTGTGTGTGTGTGTGTGTGTGTGACGGGCTGTGGAGTTATTGTTCCCAGTCTCCAGGGGTAGGAAACTGGCGGAGGGTGAGGCCTGGTTCAGGTTGCAGAGTTCATGGGAGATCTCACGTAAAGTGCCATGGGTCCATGGGGTGCAGCGGCCAGGTGTCTCTGTGGCCATGTCCCCGTGTCCTGTGGGCATTCCTTCAGGTCATCACAGCGTGAGCCAAGTCCAGGCCAGAGCTCTGCATCCCCCCCCAACTGGTCAACTCACAGATGTTGTAGATGTCACAGCAGGAGGGATCTCCCTGCTGCCCTGGGGTTCACATCATAATGCCCCCCACAGCAGCCGCCAGTCCAGGGACACCCACAGTCTGCTCCGACTCCACTTCTCTGTCCTGTAGGTGGGGACCCCTCCCTCCAGCACCTCTGACATCAACTGGAGAAAGAGTCGCTGGGAGGGAAGTGTGTGGGAGTGGGGACAGGGGGACAGGAAGCTGAGGGTCCTGCTGGCAGGTGGGGATGCACCAGACAGGCGGACCCTCCCCTCCAGCCATTCCCTGCCCCCAGCCCAGGAAGCCACAGCCTGTGTGCACTGTCACAGGCAGGGCTGCCATATGGTCAGTACTGCACAGGCTGGGCTGGGGCTAGGCATGGAAACTTCTGGAAGCTTCTGAATTGAAGGTGTTGAGTCTGGGCCATCTGTGGGAACTCCCCCAGTCCCTCCTCTGGTGCCGCCCAGTTTCATCCCATGTCCCTGGGGTCCTCGGGGGAGGCGGGGCAGAGAAAGAACTTTCCTGATTTTCCTTCTGGAACCGTCTACCTGATCTTATGCCCTTCCTGCCCTTCCCCCCCCCAAGGAGGGAAGCGGTCTCAGAGTAGGGGTGACACTTCCAGTAACCCGAGAGAGGAAGTGACAGGCCTAGAGGCTGAAGCAGCTAGGCCAGAGCTGGGATCGTCCTTGGGCAGCCGCACCCACAGTCCACACCCGGCTGCTCCTGGCTGAGGTGGGGCATCCAGGTGATTTGCAGTTCCTCCCTCCGCCCCAGCTGGGTGCGCCCCAACCTGTTGCCACATCCGCTGGACAGGCCAGGCCAGAACTGGCTGCCCGCCCTGCCCTCCAAGAATTTATTCTATGGGTGTGGCAGCTGTTAATCAGCAGGGCGGGTTGCTCGGGCCTGGGGGCACCCCACACAGTGGGGAGGGGGGCGGGGGGGAGCTCTCTGCTCCCCTCCCAGGCACTCTGCGTGGCTGTCCCATGGGCACTACCCAGGACACTCCAGGACACTTCCTGAGTGTCCTGGAAAGCCTCTTCCGGGTTCGGGTGGTGCCGGCTTATAGAACCTAGGGCGTCTGTTTCTCCCCCACGACCACGGGCAGTGAGAAGGAAGGGCTTAGGAAGGAAGGGGTGGGGTGCTGACTGCCACCTGTGAACCAGCAGGCAGGTGGGGTCTGACAAACCGCTGCTGGGCTGTGCTGATGTCATGCTCCGCTGCACCCCAGATTCCTCCAGAACCCCCTAGACTTTCTTCTTGAGAGGACGAAGGAGTGGAAATAGGCAGGCGGCTGACTGCAATGCAAACATCTGGGCCAGTGAAAATGGCCTTTCCGGGAAAAAGTCCTGGGGGTGGGGCTGGTGGCAGAGGTCAGTCTGGGGGCACTGTGGGCTGGGTGCCCCCTGCGTGGCCCCCAGGACTGGGTGGGAAATGGAAAGGCTGAAGGCCTCAGAGATCAAGAAACATGTGCAGATCCCAGACAAGCTCCCGGTCCAGGGCCCCAGCCCAGGAATCTGCATCCCATACATATTCATGAGGATGGGACACCCTGCAGAGTGGGACCCAGAGTGGGACCCTGCACTTTTTTGGCAGGAAGAGTGGGGACAGCAGGGTGGAAGTGGGGGGGTGTTTTCTTGCTTTCCTAAAATGAAAGTGGGGGTGCGTTTTCTTGCTTCCCCAGATATTTTAGGGGAAAGAGTAAGCAGGTTCTTCAGATTCTAAGCTACATGAAAAGAGTTAGCAGGCTCAACTCCAAGACGATGGTGACCGGGAACCGGGGGACCAGACTGCGCGAGGGGTTTGGGGACCTGTGGGCTTCTCTGCAGAGTCCCCAGAGCTCGAGCTCCCAGACCGTGTTTTCTCTCTCACTCAGGGCAAGTGGCTTGATGATGTGCTGATTCCCAAGGAGGCCCCAAATCTGCTGCTTGCTGCAAAGTGTTCAAATTTTAAAAGCCCTTTTTGTTTTTGAGAAAGAGAGAGAGAGAGAAAGAGAGAGAGAGAGAAAGAGAGAAAGAGAGAGAGAGAGAGAGAGAGAGATAACTGGGGTCTCCGGGCAGGGATGCTTGACCTTGCTCTACCAATTTCCTTTAGACGCTTCTGGAAAGAGGCTGCTTCCTCATGGCCTGAGTGCCTCTCCCACTGGCTTGCTCCTATGCTTGGGGTTTGCCGGGAGGTGGAAGTTGCCTGCATACTGGTCCCTGCCCACGTCAGAGCTGCGCATGGTGCCACTAGCCAAGGAAAATTGGGCCCCCAGCGCAGGCCGGGACAACTTTGGGGGCAGCAGGGCTGCGTGACTGTGGCTTACCTAAATGGAGTTCACCCCTTTCCGTGGGTCAGCTTAGAGGGGTTCAGCTGGTGCGGCCTGTCCTGCCCCCTCCCCGCCCCCCCACCCACATGTGCTGGCTCCAGTGGGTGTGTTGGCCTCTCTGAACCCACCGCCATGGTCAGGGGGCTCAGGCAATGAGTGGGCTTTGGTGATTTGGGGGAAAGACATTCCTCGGCATTGCTCCTGACAAAACCCGAGAGTCCCTGAAGACACGTGGCTCTGGGCAAGATTTTTCCTACTGACAGTGACGGCAAACACGCTCACACACAGAACCTGCTGTTGGAACTGTGTTTGTTGGTTCCTTGGCCTCTGGGTCACAGGTACTCAAACCCTGAACCAACTACATGATCAATTCGAGTGTCTTCTGACAGTGCTCGCCCGAGTGGCATTTCCCAAGCGAATAGGAAGGTCCAGAAGCCCTGGGTGAAGGAGGGAAAGCAAGTGGGCTTCTACCAGTGGGATCTGCACAAACCAGCCGTGTCGCATGACTAGGCTCATTCCTGGCTGGGGAGCGTCCAGGGCTGACTGTCCAGCCTTGCTGCAGGCTCTGTCACTTTCCCAGTGTCCTTTAACACAGCCTTCTTCCGTACAAGCCAGTCATTAGTTTCTGCGGTTACAACTGAGAACCCAGACTGATTCATCAGGGCTGATCAGTTAAAATTAGGCTCAGCCGTGACTATCAGCCATCTGCACCCCCTGAATTAGAGAAACTCAGGCACAAGTTTATTCTTTCCTCATTTAAAAGTCTGGGTGTGGGCCACAGAGACTGTACAGCTGGTGAAGGTGTTGGCCCTGCACACAGCCCCCTCAGAGCTCCCTGATATCAAATATGGTCCCCGAGCCCTGTCAGGAGTGATCCCTGAGCACAGAGCCAGGAGCAGAGCTGGGTATGACCCCCAAAAAAAAACAAAAACAAAACAAAAATTTTGGTAAAACGAGGCCAGGATAAGACGCCTGTGCATGGCCAAGCCTAGGCAACCGCATATGGCTCCCCAGCACTGCCAGGAGTGATCCCCCGAGTACCACTGAGGGTAGCACCAACTGTTGCCCCCGCCCCCTCAAATAAAAACAATTCTGGCAAATACACCTCACAGAAGCGTTCCCATTTTGATTCTTTTTTAAGTGCCTGGCTCTGTGATTACCTGGGCACTCTACACAGCTGCCACAGAACCTTTCAACCCACACCCAGCCTTCTCCATCCAACCCCACCCTCCACCCCAGCCCAGCCCACGACTCGCAGCGTTTCAGATTTGCCTCCAAGGGGCTAGAGTGATAGCACAGAGGGCAGGGCGTTTGCCTTGCACGCAGCCCAACCCGGGTTCGATTCCCAGCATCCCATATGGTCCCCTGAGCACCGCCAGGAGTAATTCCTGAATGTATGAAACAGGAGTAACCCCTAAGCATCGCCGGGTGTGATCCCAAAAAGAAAAAAAAAAAAACAGATTTGCCTCCAAGTGCCTATGTGAGTGGAATCGTGGAATGTCTGTTTTTCTGGGATTGTCTTGTTTTGGGGCCACACCCGCTGGAATTCAGGCGTTACTCCTGGCTCTGCACTCAGGAATCACTCCTGGCAGTGCTCGGGGGATCATATGGGATGCTGGTGTTCGAACCCAAGTCAGTCGCATGCAAGGCGAATGCCCTCCCTGCTGTATTATCTCTCTAGCCCCTTGGTTTCTTTCTTGTCACAGAATGTCTCCAAGGCTGTGCACGATGGTGACGCATTCCGAATCCCCTTCCCAGAGAGGTGGCCCAGGAGTTAAGACATAGGTTCCATGCCTACCTCACAAATGGTCCCCAAGCTCCGCCAGGAGTCACTCCTGAGCACAGAGCCAGGAAGGGTCCCTAAGCAACTCTGGGTGTGACCCAGGCTCCCCCTCCCAACCAGAATAACAGAACCCCCTGTTTGCTTTGTTTGGGGGACACAGTCAGAGCTGCTCGGGGCTTACTCCTGGTATGCGGGTTTCCACATAAGCTGGGCACCAGCTCCACGCTGTCCATCTCCCGTAGTGGGTGCAGCTCCCCTGACCCCCCTATCTGGACTTCCAGGCCCCCCCCTCCTGGGGCCCAGTGCTTCGGGTTCCCTGTCCAGTGGGTGGGTGAAATGACCAAGACACAGAGTGTCATGCCGCAGGCCAGTGGAAGGCAACAGAACCAAGAAAATTGACTTCGTGACAAAGCGTGGGTGGGCTGCAGGTGGCAGACAGGTGGGTTCCAGACCCTGATTTCCTGGCACTCCTTCTCTCCCGTCCTTGCCCAGGTCAGTGACGAGACGCAGAGAACAGCCTTCAACAGGAACTACAAGTTGGGACCAGCTGCCAAGCCAGACTCTGCTGCTTGTTGGTGAGGTCCTTAAGCAAGGACAGTTGTCATGTTTAAAGATGGAGCTCAAGCTGCGGCCAGAGCAATAGCACAGCAGGGAGGGTGCTTGCCTTGCACACTGCCCCCCGGGTTTGATCCTGGCATCCCATATGGTCCCTCGAGCACCGCCAGGAGTGATTCCTGTGCCAAGAACAAAAAGTAAACCTTGAGCATTGCCGAATATGACCTCTCCCCCGCAAAAAAATCCAAAATAAATAAGTGAAAATAAAAATAAAGCCACACTGGGGCCAGAGCAGTAGCACAGTGGGTAAGAGGGAAGGTTCTGGCCAAGAATGTAGCTGATAGGGTTGAATCCCCAGCTTCCCATAGGGCTCCCTGAGCACCACCGGGAATGAGCGACCCCTGAGTGCAGAGATGCCGAAGGAACCCTTGAGCATCATTGAACGGGTGACCCAAAAAACAAAAAACAAACAAAAACGAGCCATACCAGCTCACAGACTCAGTGCTAGCATGCCGTGGACTGGTCACTCACTCACTGCAGACTCCCCGGAGCTGAACCCAACCACGCACACATTATACTTTGCCTCTTCTCTTGGGAAAACAATCAAGATCTGGTCTCTTAGCAACTTTGAAGTGGATATACAGTATTTATATTTAAAAACAATTTTTTTTTGCAATACAGGTTATCAATCGGGTCTCATTATGCAAGATCATGCTTTACCATTGAACCATATTCTCAGCACTGAACTTTTTTTTTTTTTTTTTGAGGATGAGGCACTCCCGGCAGTGCTGGGGGATCCTACAGTGACAGGTGACAGGGATGGCACCTGGGACTCCTAAGTGCAAAGCCTCAGTTCTGCCAGAGCCCCAGGCGTTACTAGCACTAGACATCTAAACTGTAGGGCTGACTTTTCTGTAAATTCTAAGTTAGGATTTTCAAACTCCCTCTAACTTTCCCTCCCATAACTCCTGGTCACTATCTTCAGTTTTGTTTTTGCTAGTCCAGCATTCTACTTTTTTTGGGGGGGAGGGTGGGGAGAGGAACCTTTGGAGCCACATTTGGGAACACCGGGTCATCTGGTGCTGGGGACAGCACCAGGGCAAGTGCCTTAGCCTCGGCCTCTCTCCCAGCCCCAGCCCTGCATTTTGGATATAATGTAACCCACACAGTGGGCTGGAGCGATGGCACAGCGGTAGGGAGTTTGCCTTGCACGCAGCCAACATGCCGACCCGAGTTCGATTCCTCCGCCCCTCTCAGAGAGCCTGGCAAGCTACCGAGAGTATTCAATATGCCAAACACAGTAACAACAAAGTCTCCAATGGAGACGTTACTG
>JAOXYA010149552.1:0-21423 GCA_028565675.1 Sorex palustris | reverse complement strand
CCTGTGTCTAATAAATACAGAGCATAAAATTAAACAATTCTTTAAAAAAATGTGTCTTAAAGAAAGACAATGTGTATCTTTTTGCTCTTTGTAATAGTTACCTAGAAAATTAATAGTAAAAGTACAATGTAACATTTTAAATAAATTTTACTCTATATAGTTGAAAAAATAGTAGTTATGTGTTGATACATTCTATTTCCCAGGGCTTAAAAATAGTCTCTCCAAAGGACATATGTACATGTATAAGAAAAAATACGTCATGGATAGCTTGCCAGGCTTTGCTGTGTGGGTGAGGTACTCTCCCTAGCTTGCCGGGCTCTCTGAGTAATCAAACCATTTTCACTTGGGATGCAGACTTGTCCACATATTTTCAAAACTTTTAGTTTAGTGTAATCTGAAGACATGACACCTTCTTGTCCAAGTTTTCTAATAATAAATCATAAATACACATACATGATATGCACAGCTTTAAAAATCATTATTAGTACTATTTCAGTATGTGGAATGATAAAATTATGAGATACTTATACTGAATATTTCTTTATCCTCCACACAAATGAAATATACATTCATCACAATCAACAGGCAAACATGCTCCACCCTTGCTGCATTGTCTTTCCCCATGACATCACGTCCTGCTCAGATCCATTCCTTCTCCTATAGCGCACCTGCCCTCACACTCTGAATGCAGCTGGAGTAAAAGCCCACAACCATTCTGACCTGCCTCACTTTGAATCCCCAAGAGCGCTCCAGAGGCTGCAACGTTCACTTCATATTTCCCAAATCTGGCCATGCTCCCATTCTTCTAAGGGATTGTTATCCCATTCTTTTACCTCAACTCTCTAACATAAACTCCAGCAGGTCCATCTCGGCAAAGGACCTTGCACTCTCTTTCCTTGAAAAACAACTTTGTGACTTCTCTCCTGCAACTTCCTATTATCCCCACAACCCCCATTTTATTTTTGTCTGTTTTACTGACTCTTTGTATGGCATAGCCTGGCATAGCAAGCTCCCTGGGGGTATTCCAAAAACAAATGTATGCCAAAAACAGTAACAAGTCTCACAATGGAGACCTTACTGGTGCCCGCTCGAGCAAATCAACAAACAATGGGAGGACAGTGCAGTGCTACTGACTCTTTTAAGTATAATACAATGTGTCATAACTTTCCCCATTACATGTTCACACAATTATATTAAACTTCTTCATTACTTTTGATTTTTACCTAAAGATCCACTTTTTAAAGCTTTCTTTCTTTTTTAATTGAATCACAGTGAGATACATAGTTACAAAGTTGTTCATGATTTGGTTTCAGCCACAGTGTTCTAACACCCATCCCTTTACCAGTGTATATCTTCCGTACCATGTCCCCAGTTTCCTTCCCACACTCTGCTGCCCACCTGCTTCTATGGCAAGCACTTTTCTTATCTCTCTTTCATTCTCTCTTTTCCCTTCTCTTTACCTCTCTCTCCCCCCTCGTCTTTTGAGCATTATGGTTTGCAACACAGATAGTGAAAGGTTATCAGGTATATCCCTTTACCTAACTTCAGTACTCAGTTCTTGTCCAGAGTAATCATTGCCAATTATTATCACATTAGTCCCTTCTCTATTCTAATTGCTCTTTGCCCCCAGCACACTTGTAAAGCATTAATTTTTCAGAATTCTTTGGGTGAAGCTCCAAATGGCAATTTCATATAGTTATAATAAATTTTGGTATCAACCTATTGTCTCAAAACTTCCATTTTCTGTCTTGGCTTATTTCCCCCCAAAGAATGTAATAACTATGCATATTTTGCTTTTAAAATTGATTATTTCTTACTATAAGAATATGTATATACACATACACATATATGTAGGGTGATCATCCCAGACTGCGCTCAGGGCTTACTCCTAGCTCTACACATAGGGCTGTCCTGGTGGAGCTCCGATAAGATGCTGGGAATCAAATCTTGGTCAGCTGTGTGCAAGGCGATCACCCTGACTGCTGTATAACCTCTCTGTCTCCATTACATATATAATTTTTACTTTTTTAAATTGAGTCACTGTAAGATACACACTTACAAAGCTGTTCATGATCAGATTTTGTTCATACAATCATCCAACACCCATCACTCCACCATTGTCCACTTCCCACCACCAATGACCTCAGTTTCCCTCCTGCCACCCCCTCCTCCCGCAACCTGCCTCTATGTCAAGCACTTTTCTTTCTTTCTTTCTTTCTTTCTTTCTTTCTTTCTTTCTTTCTTTCTTTCTTTCTTTCCTTCTCTCTCTCTCTCTCTCTCTCTCTCTCTCTCTCTCTCTTTCTCTCTCCCCTTTTTCTTTTACTCAGTCCACAGAGGCTCCCTGCTGAACAGGTCCCCAGGGATTGCTCACTACCCAGCATGGATGGATGGGTAACATCTTTTATCTGTCTGTGTGTGATGAACCTGAGCATCACACACACACACGCATACACACACACACACATGCACACACACACACCACTACCACCACCACCACCACCACCACCACCACCACCACCACCACCACACCACATCATACCACATCACACCACACCACACCCTTGCCTGGCCTCCAGGAAGGGCCAAACAACCCACACCCCAGGTCAGAAATTGTCTCTGGGCTGTTCTTGGGAGCCTGGTCTTCATGGGATGTGTGACTGTGTCGTCACAGCATTCAGACCAATCTGTCTAGGATGTTCCATATGAGAGCTCAGATTCTGTGTCACCACACTCTTCAGATGTGCCCTCAGAGTAGAGGTTGCACTGTCTATGAATCTCTGTTCCTCTGTACCTCACCACCAGCACTGGTCTCCCGTGACCACAGCTGCCAACCTGGGTAAGCGCCGTCCCTTCCAAGGACCCATGGGGCCAAGGAAGGTCTGTCAATAGATGCTGATGGTGGTGGTTGGGGATATGCTCAGATAACCTGAAATGCCGTGGACAGAGCTGGACCTGTGTAATCTGCCATGACCACAGATGGCCTGGACACCCCACCACACAGAGTACTTGGAGAACTCTGTGAATCTGAGAGGGGCCTGCAGCCACCTTACAGATGCCCAAATGCAAGCTCTCCACACCCTGTTGTGCTTCCAGGCAGCTTTGAGGGCCAACATGGAACATTTGTCAGAGCTGGGACCATTCCAACTTCCCAGGCTCTGCTCCATTCTGCCAGTGGAGATATCGCAGCCCAGGAAGTAAGGTTCTTTCTCAAGCAGCACCTCAGGGTCATCCAGGGTGCTTGCAAGTGATCCTTCCTCTACTTGAGGTTGCAAAAGAACAAGCAAAACTAGAGATTGAAAATTCAGGCATCTGAACATCTGTGCTGGTAGACTGAGCCATGGAAGAGGGTATGTGAGCTGCATATACCCTGTGAAGCTGAAAGGGATGCTGCAATCTAATACCACTCACCCACCTTCCCTAGCATTTGAGTCTTGGCTGCAGACCCAGAAGGTCTATGGTGTGTGTGTGTGTGTGTGTGTGTGTGTGCGCGCGCGCGTGCGTGCTGCTCCACCTCAATGTTCCTGGGACAAGTAGTCTCTCTCTGGTTTGGACAGGTCTGCCCCACTGTGATGCTCAAGTTCAAGGATGCTGAGAACAGGTCAGACTGAGGACTCAGGCAGGGAAGGTCCTAGCCACAGCCCAGGGACAGACCAGGAACAGGAGCAGGAGGGCATCAGACTCAACCGTGGGGGAGTGATCTCATGTCAGGGACGCCCAGCAGGCATTGGGAGTGGCCAGAAGCAAATGCAGCTGGGGTCAGATGAAGGTCAGATGAAGACTGTAGGGAACCTGTGTCCCCTCTTCCTGACATCTATGGGTGCCTCAGCCAGGGCATGTGGAACTGGGTCTGTTGGCCCGGGTGGCTGCAGAGCTGCAAGGGGTTGAGGCAGAATGAGAGAGATGGTAGGTGGGAAGGTGGGGCAAGATTAGAAACTTGGGAAGCTGACTCTCCAGTGAACAGTGATGGAGTGTGCAGGGAAAGGAAATTGAGGTGTCTGGGGGGGGGCACAGCTAGCTGTGGGGTTGGTGAGCTCCCCTGGGGCTGAGAATGGCCAGAACTCACACACTCAGCCTGGGTGTGAGTTCCTCTGTCCACACTTGGGGGTACCACATATCCACAGGGCAAGCCAGTGGGGGAGCCCAGCACCCTGCCAGCGCTGTCCAGGGTCTTCAGCTGGCAAAGTGAAGGGCAGGGATGGGGCTGAGTACAGCACCCTGCAGGGGATAGAAGCAGGACTACCCTTGCTGTGTGTGTTGATTGTATATATCCCTGTGAGTGTCTGTGTGGGTCTGTCCCTGTGCATCTGTGGGTGTGTGTCTCTGTGTGTGCTGTGGGTGTGTTGGTGGGTGTGTCTTTGTGTGTGCTGTTGGTGTGTGTTTGTATGTGTGTGTGTGTGTGTGTGAAGATCTGTGTGTGTCTCTGTGTGTTTCTATGGCTGTGTGACTGTATGTATATATGTATATGTATCTGTGTCCCTGTGTCTGACTTTGTGTGTATCTACTTGTGAGTATGTGCCTGCATGAACATGTATGTGTCTATGTGTATCTGTGTATGTATTTGTGTGTGTATGTGTGCGAGTATGTCTGTGTGTATCCCTGCATGTGTCTATGTGTCTCTGTGTGTCTGTTTGTAGGTATGTATCTGTGTGTGTCTGCGTGTCTGTGTGTGTGTCTGTCTCTTTCTGGGAGTGTTCGTGGGTATCTGTGTCTATCTGTGTGAGTCTGTCTATGGATGAGTGTCTGTGTGTCTGCCTGTGGGTACCATCTCTCATGTATTGCAGGCAGAGACAGCTATGTCCTTGTGGGGCTTTAAAAACAGCATCACACAGGGTGGATTTTCCCAGGGGAAGTTCAGTTCCATCCATTTCTGGAGCACACAGAGGGGGTTCTGGAAAGGAGAATGTGCCAGAAGCACTTGGCTTGTCATTGGTGGGAGAATACAGAAATTCTTCAGAGCCTGTGGTGCAGACCCTGGGATTCCTCCTGTGAGACAGACAGCTATCGCTGAGTCACCCACCCTGGCAAGCCCTGGAGACATGGACGACAAATGTCCCCACCCTCAGCCTGGGCCAGCTGCCCCCATATGGGGCCTTGTAACCAAAGCTCAAAGAAGTTCAGAGATTGGGAGAGCCAAGCATGGGATCATGAAGGGGCCCTGGGAGAGTCACAAGAACAGTGTGTGTGTGTGTGTGTGTGTGTGTGTGTGTGTGTGTGTTGGAGTGAGGGAGGGGTTGGCAAGGGGAAGCTAGATGCATGTTCCTGGGTCTCTGCTGCGGATGCAGAGCCTGGTTACCTTGAGTGCCAGAGTTCTGCTCAGCCCTGGAGCAGTTCAGTGTTGCTCCAATTCAGGCTGGGCGTGGGGTCAGACAGAATGAGAAAGGCAGAATTCCAGAGGCGGTTTTCAGGGGGTGATTCTAGGGTGGTAGTCAGGGACTGTCCCCAGAGCAAGGGTGACCTTTGGTCTGCATCCTTGATCAGGGAAAGTGACATCCTGAGGCTTAGAGGGCTTGAATATGACAACTCTGGGAGCTACCCGGTAGCTTCTCACAATGGTAGTTGATGCCAGATCCTTCCTGGTCTGACAGGGTGCTGTCTTTCTCCAACTTGATGCCACGAGACCTTCAGGTCCAGGGAAGGGTTGGGGCTGCTGCCTGGGACTGCCCATCCCCACGCCCACAGCAGCCTTCGAATATCAAAGAAACAAAAAAAGTAGAAGGTCCTCCACTTTGGAAAGTCAGCATTCTGAAGTCCAGTATCAGTGAGTTGCAAAAGAAGGTTCTGGAAGGGATCCCTGTTTCAATTCCCGGCTGCCTTCTTCCTCCCTGGCACTCACAGATGTTGGAAAAGGAACCAACAAAACCTCCAAGACTTGACCCCTGCCAGCAGGGGCTGGGAGGCTGCAGCCACATCCAGTCCAGAGGAAGGAGCGGTGACTAGAGTACCTGCATCTCCTTGGAGGCTTCCTGATCTACCCAGGGCCTTGTAGCTCCCTAAGGATGCTGGGGCTTCAATGGGAAAGAAACACCCTGTAAATACACTTTCTCTGACTTCAAATGAAAGTCTGCATTTTGCCGAGCTCGTGGGAATTGACATTGCCATTTAGTCTGTAATCTGTTTCAGAAAATTCTTCTATTTTAAGACATTAAGCAGGAGACGAAAGTGAAAAACAAGTGGGAGGTGGGGACTCGGAGGAAATGAGGACACCCCAAAGGCAGACAGAATGGGGGGATGGTGCTGTGGGGGAGGAGCGGGAGGCTCAACACTGCGTGCGGGGCGCTCTGTTCCTCCTCTGTGTGTGCAGTGCCAGCCCAGAGGTTTCCCCACAGAGCCACACTGCCTGTGTGCAGTAGAAGTTTGAGCTTCAGCTGTGTCTTTAGGGTGTATGTGTTGGGGGAAAACTTCATGGGGAGGCATGGAGCGCATTGCCCAAGAGGAAGCCTGTATGATAGCAACAGCGTCAGGTTTAGGAGTGGAGCAGAATTCCCAGCTCAGTACCCAGTGCAAGTCCCGGAGTGTTGGTGGCTGCAGTTCAAGTGTGGAAGAGTTGGTTCCCCTGCATAGCTCAGAGCAATCGGAGCCCCAACTGTCCCAGCTCAGGAGCCCACCATCCCTCAGGGGATGGCCCTGAAACCAGAACAAATTTTTTAAAATGTAAGAAAAGAGTAGGGTGATGCTGATTCTCTGATTGCTGGTCTGCTCGTAGGAAAGGTGTTATTGGTCCTGTGTCGGCCACACAGTGCAGCCCTCCAGAGGAAGGAGGAAGGGACCCCTGAGTACCCAGACAGGCTGTCCTGCATGGTGTGGTATCCTGCCCCACTCACTGAAGGTGTCTGAATCATCCCCTTTTTATGACCAAAAGTGAACAGGCTGGGCTAGCCTAGCCATGCCCTACGATTCATAGGAGCTGTGAAATTACCAGTGGGTTGGACACTGCCAGATCGTGCCCTGCCATACACAGTGGCTGCAGTTGGAGGTGGGGTGAGTGGAGGGTAGAATGCTCAGGTTAAGACTTATCTGAGTGGTGGTCACAATGGCCAGAGCAGAGAACTTCAGCCCACATCTTTCTTCCCCGGGAGTTTGGAAGAGTATCAGGACTCCCAAAGCGAGGATGGTTACTTGCTGGCCCCTGTGAGGATGTGATCATTCATGGCTCTGAGTGAGATAGTGACTAGGACAGCTGAGAGTCCAGCGGACCCACCCTGGCCGAGAAGATCATCACTCTTACTGTTCTCTCTGTGTCTCTGGAGGATTTGTCTGTGCTGAGACAGAAATGCAAGAAACGCATGAGGAGGCACAAGCTAAGAGTGTGTGCTCAGATCCAGGGATGATTGGGGTGGTGGGATGGGTCATGTCCTAATTTGGGTTGTGGAGAGTTGGGGATGGATGACTTGGATGTGGTAGGGAAAGCAGGGGCGGCAGCCAGGAATGTGTGGGTCTGATGCTGGGGTGACCAGGCTGGCTCCTCATGGGGGCAAAGTGGTGACCTCTCAGATCATGCCCACCCGAGTCCTGGCACATGTAGAGAAGGGGACATGCCCCACTTTTTTCCAGTTCTCATGTTACCCGCTGAAGTTTGGGGTGCTCATGGAGCATGAAGCTTGGGGTCCTCAGTTTCCCTTCCAGCCATGTCCTGCAGCCTTCGTGGCTGCATCTTGGCTAGTGAGAAGGACCTCTCATGTTTTACAATCCCTCAACCCCCTCACCTAGTGCCCAAGAAGGCACCAGCTGGACCCACACTGAGACTGATCCTGACTTAGTCTTCTTGGCCTGGACCTACACTTAAATCCTGTGATTTTTGACTCAGAACTGGATTCTAGACTGAGAAACAAATGCTGGGCCCTGCCTCTCCTCCATTCTCCCTGCTGGGTTTCTCTCAGACCCTTCAGACACGGGAACAAATGCCAGCATGGCACAGATTTCTCCAGGTTTTAGTCTTTCTCATTTGAGCTGCACCTTTCTTCGATGCTCTTGTGCCTTGCAGCTTCTGGTGGCTTTTCCTACTGGTTTGTTGCATTGTCATTTTTGTTGGTTTCTGTGCTGTGTCTTTTTGATATTACAAAGATTGTCCCAGATGTCTGTGGATTTTCAACAGCACCATCTGTCTGTCCCATGGTATCCATGATGTCCCCCAATCCACTCCTCTATCTCTCTGCACTGGGCCTGTCCCCAGTATGCAGAGTCGCTATTTCCTGGGTGACTTTCTCTTTCTCTCTTATTGAGACTATTGTCATCTGATCCTGTTCTTCAGGCTTCTCAGCTTCACTCCCACTTTGCATAACTTAGACCCCTTGGAGTTCTCCATGCCTACTAGGGTCCTTGTCTCTAATATCTGATGTTGTGTAACTTTTCACTTGTTCAATGGTCCCAGAGAATTTCCATTCCCTTTGATCTCAGATGATTTCCCCTTTCTCAGTGTTTGGATATTTCCCCTATCCCCTATGTTTTCCTTTGTTGGCACATTTTCAGCTCAGATGTCAGAGTTCTAGACTTATTTCTTTTGTGGCTTATCATAATCTTTTTTTCTTTTGGGGGTCACACTCAGTGATGCTCAGGGGTTACTGCTGGCTCTACACTCTGACTATCAGCCTAGCTACACACCTAGATAATACTCTGAGTCTCTTCGTTGGAGATGTACCTAGAATTCCACCTTCACTTCTCTCCTCAGTCAGGCTGTGGTCACTACCCAACTGGATGGCAATACCCACCAGCTTCTTCACTGTCTATGCCTTGTCACGGCATCTTCAGTGGTACTTTGTGATCCTCAGTTCATATCTGTCTTGCCTGCCTCAAGCCTCTTCAAGGAAGTAATCATGTCTTGCTTACTGGTGCCGCTAGCCTTTAGCCCAGGGTACCTACAGAAAGGATACAGTTTATACTTGTTCAGTGAGTACCAGTCCACTCCCAGCTGCCATAGCTGTTGTTTGCCTACCTCACAGCTATTTTCCCTTGTTCCAAGAATCCTATTTGGGGGACCACAGAAAAGTACAGCAGGTAGGATGCTTGCCTTGCATGCAGCCAATCAGAGATCTCTGGCATGGTCTCCAGAGTCCACCAATAGCGATGTCTGAGTGCAGAGCCAGAAGTAATCCCTGAGAATCACCAAGTGTGGCCAAAAACAAATAAAAAGAACCTCATTTTGTTCTAAGGTCAACTGTGACAAGGTGGTTAGGGAAGGTGGCCCCAGACTCATGGGGTTCATCATGGATTGGCTTAAAGATGTCCAGATGTTCTGCTTCTTTCTGCCTGGAACAGGTGGGCTAGTGGGTGTGTGACCAAGTTTTAATTAGTGAACCTGATGGGATATCAGTAGGGACTCCTGGGGACAAAAAAGTTTTCTTCTTCATAAAGCAATCAAGTCTCACAGGAAAAAGCGTTTCCCACCATTCTCTGACTTTTCTCCTATTTCCTGTTATGTGAAGATATAATACAGCCTTTTCTATGCATGAGGAAAAGGGAAGGGAACCCAGAATTCTTTTTTTTCTTTTTGAAAGTGACAATATTTTATTCAGTGTCTTCATCTTTCTTCCTTTTTTTTTTTTGTTTTGAATCACCTTGAGATACAGTTACAAAGCTTTCATGTTTGAGTTTCAGGGATGGGTGTTCATGATTGAACACCAGTGCAAATTCTCCAGCACCAATGTCCCCAGTATCCTCCCCACCACCACAACCCACCACACCTCTGCCTTCATGGCAGACAATATCCCCCATACTCTCTATCTACTTTTGGGCATTATGGTTTGCAATACAGATACTGAGAGGCTATCATGTTTGGTCCTTTATCTATTTTCAGCACACATCTCCATCCTGAGCAATCCCTCCAACAATCATTGACTTAGTGATCCCTTCTCTATTCCAGCTGCCTTCTCCCCAGCTCAGGAAGGAGGCTTCCAACCATGGAGCAATCTTCCTGGCCTTTGTCTCTACTGTCCTTGGGTGTCAGTCTTGTATTATGTTACTTTATATTCCACAAATTAGTGCAGTCATTATATGTCTGTCCCTCTCTTTTTGACTTATTTCACTTAGCATGATACTCTCCACATCCATCCACTTATAAGCAAATTTCATAACTTTCCTAATCGCTGCATAATATTCCATTGTGTAGATGTACCAAAGTTTCCTTAACCAGTTGTCTGTCCTCGAGCACTCAGAACCCAGAATTATATGACTGTGTCATAGAACCAAATGTGCCTTGTCCCTTCCAGACATCCTGCGCAGAGCACAGTGAATGTTCCAGCCACTTTTGGTGCTGCACTGTTACTTTCACACAGATGCTCCTTAAAGGATGACTCTTTGCCCTTACATCAGAGTCAGAGGTTGGGAGAAAGAAGAACTCTCGGGATCTCATCAGGAATTTATGCAGTGTCCTTGCCAGTGGGCATTTGAAGTGGTGGTCCATCCTATGAAGGTGCAAAGATCATCCCCTGTCTAATTAAGCTGGGAAAAGGGCCCAGCAGAGTTGGCTGGCATAAGCAAATGGGAATATGCACATTTTTCTTCTGAGGGGTTGTGACTGAGAAGGCTGTAAAGAAGAATGGGTCTGGGCATGGATGGGCCTTGCTTCCATCTCAAGGGCAGTGGACATTTTCTTTAGTTCCTTCATTTCTTCCCTGTGGTTCTAGGGCTGGGGTGGTGCCTTCTTCAGGGTGGCCGAGTAAGTGCAGACACTGCCCCACCCACTCTGTGGGCTTGAGCATCATCAAATAAGACAGTTTTAGATAGCTCAGCCCAACCCTGGCTCTGGGCACTACTTGCTGGTATTATCTCCTGGAGGATGGGTCCCCCAAGTGGACTCTGCACTCAGCCTTCAGATGGACAAGTGGCACGAGGCCGGGAGTGTAAGAGGGTGTGGATGGCAACTGGAGAGCACCTGGACAGAGCTAGTCTGCTAGGTGCTTGACCTTTGATTTAATTAATGAACCAATAGTGGCTTTGCTTTTCTACATGACACCCCCACCCTCTCCACAGCATCTGTTCCCAAAGTGACCTCAACAGTGCATGTGCTCCATGCACTCAGTGAGTCCTGATGGCAGAGAAGCAAAGACCCAGGCCTCTGGGTTTGCCTGCCCATCCAAATGTCCCTTTCTATTCTAATGTCCCCTTCTAATGCTGCAGTTGCTGTCTGGACATGGTCCTGGAGTGACGTCCACTGGGTCTCTCCTGCTCAGAGTGCCTGGCTCTGTTTTCTGGCCTCTCTCTGCTCCACCTCACCCAGGTATACTGAGCTTCCCAACAGCAAACCCTTCTCCTCCCAACTGCCTGGCCACTGTCTCCAGACAACTGTCTATGTAGAACCCCCCCAGCAGAGATCCAAGGAAGTGACCTTTATGGTGGCCCCTTTCCCAGACCCTTCATTTGTTCTTGTCCGTAATAATTTGCAAAGCTGGGCTCCTGGCTTCTCCGATGCCAAGGCATCCTTCTCACCTCTGCATCTGTGCCAGCTCCTTATGCTGTCTTGGGGACATGTGACAGCCATCAGTCAGGCTTCTGATTCTGTGGGTAGAGAATTCTGATGGGCCCAGAAGGGACAATATGTTTCTACTCTGAAATCTGGGGTCCTTGGGAAGACTTGCAGGCAGGTCCTGCAGTCATCTGCAGACTGGTCACTTATAGGAATGGAGGACATCAGCAGGGACATCAGGATGGGGTGCTCCCTGCATCTGGCTTCCCAGGATACTGGTCTGTGCTACTGCACAGCATGGCAGGAGTTTCCAGAGAACTGGGTGGAAACGTCATCACCTTTCACGACCGAGCTTAAAAGACCTTTGGCCACAGAGCTTTCCAGGTTCAAAACAATGGAAACTCAGACCCCAACATTTTCCATGGAAGAGTGTTGAGGTCACTTTGGGAACAAATGCTGTGGAGAGGGTGGGGGTGTCATGTAGGAAAGCAAAACCACTATTGGTTCATTAATTAAATCAAAGGTCAAGCACCTAGCGTATGTTAGACATCAGTTAGCCACAAGGAAGCAACAGCAAACACCCCCCCAACACGCCTCTGGGGGGAGGGGGAGGCAGAGAGAAAGGGTGAGGTCTAGCCTGTGTGAGCAGCATCTCTCCTCAGGACTTGGCTGAAAATCTACCATCTTGGTTGGAAGGTCTCTGAATTCATGAGCAAGGACTTGGCCAGGGATTATCTCATCACTCCTTTCCCCTCTCTCCTTCACTGGTTTCCTGGTTTTAGAATAATATACCACAAAGAATATGCCCAAAGCTTGTCCTTCTGCAGACTCCTTGGCCTTCCCCAGGTCCCACATAACGCTTTATGAGTGAGTCCTCACCCAGTCTCACGGTGCTCCTGACACACTTGGATGCCCCCTCAGTTGCCTCACTCACTCTCATCTTCCCCACTCTGACTTATTCATTCTTTCAACACACAGTGTTAGTCAGTTTGAGTGTCGGCTGCAGTATACGGCCCAGCAGTCACAGAGAGTCTTGTTTTGACTTTCAGACTCTTGAACAAAATCCCCAGATCATTATAGACTGTGTCCTTCAGCTTTGGGACAGATCTGGTCTCCTGAATCCAGGGGAAAGAAAAACAGCCCTGTGAGGTAGGAGAAAAGGGAAAAGGTCACAGGGTAAAGAGCCACTGGGGAACTGCTGGGGTTGTGGAGAACAAAGACCTTGTCCTACCCAACACATGTGGTGCCTCAGCCAGCTTGAAAAGAATGTCGTGGGGATTCGGTGAAGTATTAAATGAAGTGATGGGGATGAAGGTGGGACTGTCAGGTGAGATTAGAGACATGGCCCTAAAGAAAGGGAATCAGGGGCTGAATTGGAGAGGGCACTTTTCTTACACAAAGCTAACTCAGGTTCCATCCCGAACACCGCATATGGTTTTCTGAGCCCTGCCAGGAGTCATCTCTGAGCACATTTGGTTGTGGCCCCCTAAAAAGAAAAAAAAAGGGGAATCATCAGTATGGGATGTCAGGATGGTGGTACTATATAATCTAGATGTCCTAGGCTCTGAAGAACCAGGGCATCAGAAATGCAATCCATTCTTCATTTCAATGGTCCACATTCTTGGAACATCATAGAAAAATGCTCACCCATCCCCCTTTAAGGGAAAGGTTTCTGCTTTTCTCTGGAATCTTTCTTTAGGAACCCCCACCCATAATCTGGAAGTTTCCCTGCCTTCCTTTCCCTTTCCTTCAATAGTATTTTCTGAATATGAACCTTTGATCTGCAGTCTTGACTGTTTGAACCCAAGAGCTTGAGCACCACAGCTGCTGTAATGGTGGCACATCACAAAGGATTTAGCCGGCCTTACACAGGGCTGGAGTCACCTTTGGCAGTCTGGGATGCCCAGGGTTCTCTTCTCAAAGCTGATGACTTTCAAAGAACCAAATAAAAGCAAAGTATTATAAAGGAAGGCAATTATACTGAAATCTAATTCTCAAAACCTTTCAGAGACAACTTTGAGCTTTGGTAGTAGATGTTTCTTCATGGACATGGGCAAGAGTCTGCCTGGTTGTCAGGAGGCCTCACCTCAAAGGAGAGAAGGTGAAAGGACGTTTTTGTGATGTCTCAGCACCTGTGACCTGAGAACACCACTGCCTTTCTTCTTCAGGTAGATAGGGAAAGGCCCTAGACAATAAAACTCAGTTAACAAAACTTCTGGGAGGAAAATTCCAAGGCTGATCCATTTTGTGGATACAGATAAGACCTTGATCAGCGGACCTTAATGAGATTGGACTCGTCCCCATGAAGGAAGTTCCTTGAATACCCTAACTTTGGTGATTCAGCCCAAAGAAGACCATCACCACTCCCAACCTCCCTGGCAACCTCCTTAGCAATGGACTTTTACCTAGGAAAAAGCCCACATGGGGGCAGGTTGGAGAAACCCTATAAAAGCCAAAGGAAGGGCACACATATGCTGCCCTAGCCCATGTGCTGCTTGCGCCCACGTGGCCAAGCACATGTGGCGCCTGAGCACATGTGTCAACCGCATCTCCCCTCTTTCATGCTTTTGTGTCTAATGCTGGGATGTGTGTAGGGGCTCTCTCTGCCCTTAAAGAAGCCTGCAGTCTCTCTCAAGTACCTCTCTCTCTCTCTCTCCCTCTCTTTCTCTCTCTCTCCACCTCCACACCTTAAAAACTGTCCTAATAAAATCTATTTATTTCACTGCTTGTCTACTCCTGAAATTCCTTTCTCCGAGGCGAGACAAGAACCCAGTAACCCTGAGTCCCGGGTGGCAGAGGCAGATTGGGAGAAAGTTACTGTCTTTCTCCACCCTTTCACATAAGTCACCCGTGGGAACCACCGACATCAAGGGGACAGGGGGTCTGCCAACCTGCTTGTGTTTTTTTGAGGGAATAAAGAGTCAGTCAGTCCTGAAAGGTCAGAAAAAAATTTCCCTTTCCAGATTCAGGTGTCTACCTGAAACTTCCTTGGGGATGGGAGGGAAGTTTGGGAGTGAGGCTTGTAACTGATGTGAGTTTGTCTAGGGAATGTTCCAGAATTTTCTCTGCTGCAGCTGCCAGCCACCCAGAACGGGGCCTCACTTTGCTAGGACTCACAGGATTCAGTTTCTTTCACCAAGAGCAAGCAAGACGACCCTTCCTCCCCTGAGACTGAATCTACCCCTGCTCTGGGGCTCTGAACAGCCTCCAGTTACATTGCAGCCAGTTAGGGCACGGGGTTTCAGCTGCATTTTCAAATTTTTCTCTTCATTTGCACCGAAACCTGAGAAGCTTCTGGGGTCTGATTGCATCATTAATCATTGTGGTACTGGTGGTGCTTGCATTCCCCAATGGGAATCTGTCTTTGTGTTCTTTGTTTCTTTTCTCTCCTTGGATATTCACCCCAGCCTCTGAATGGGGATTAGTCAGTTCCCTTTCACACACCCACTCCTCCTTCTCCCAACTCCCCCAAATCTCACAAGTGGACCCCTGCAGTGAAATAGTACATTTTTATTCCTAGGATGGGACTGGGATAGGTGTCAGCACAGCACAACTTAACACAACACAGCACACACAGCACACACAGCACACACACACACACACACACACACACACACACACACACACACTTCTTTTGTTCTTCTCTTAAGAACTGGTTGGCTTACTGCAAAAGTGCTAATTAATCAGGCCAAGATTCAACTGTCAGGGAAAATTGCCAGAGACAAACGGTTTGTGGAGGAAAAGGCTTTAAAATTGTGTTGACCATATTATTTTCCTTTCTTTTTTCCATCAAAACTTTCAGCAACGAGGACTGGAGGCCTTGGTTTGCAAAGGCTCCAAAGGCTGCACTCCAGGGCTACACGTTGCCTGGGGCTGGAACTCAGCCTAGTCTTTCACCTTTTGCCAGATCGGATCCACTCCTTCACTTCCCGTGCTCTAGCAGAGAACTGAGCGGCCAACTGGGGAGAGGCCCTGCCCTCTGCCCACTGCAGGGCAAGCCCACAAGCTCCTGGACAAGTCAGGTCCCCCCACTTCACCTCTCAGGGGATTCTGGCCCGTTCTCTTTCCAGACCCGGAAGGTTCTGGTGCTCTCCTCTTTCTTGTGAAAGCTCCCAGCTGCCTAAGGCCTGCCCTGCCCCCTAAGCTCTAAGGAAGCCACACTGTTCTTCCAGAATCGCTGTCCCTTAGCGTCATCATCCACCTTGGGGACTTCTGAGCCTCAGTGGATGGGATGGTAGGAGCCTGCCAGAAATACACACACATCCACTGAGTCTGAGCTTGTGGGCCCCTGCATCTGCATTCAGGAGCATTTTCTGCATGAGGACTGAGGTGGGCGTTCCCCACCTCTGCTGAGTCTTCATATTAGCATAACTAAAAGGGCTCTCAGGACTTTGCTGGGAACAAAGGGAATGGCACCAGGAGGTTAATTCCACTCCCCTTTCCTAACACACAAAGAGCTGGTGAGTTTTCAATGGTGCCTTGGAGGCCCTGGGACCTTTTAGGGATTCTGGGTGGGCTGGACTGAGTCCTGCAGCACTGCCAGGCACTGTGGTGCTGGGGATGAACTCTGGGCCTGGCCTCAAGGAGGGCAGCTGAAGCGAGGGCATCTGCAGGAAAGATGCTAAGTGGGCCTGAGAACTCCCTTCCTACTGGGTCATGCTGAAGCGGAATTTCACTTACACTGCAAGGAAAATTCATAACCCTGTCCCCATTCAGTCCCACTCTCCACCCTCCAGAGGACATCCACGACCTGGCCATCTTTCTTTCTCCTCCTCCAGTATTCCTCTGCTCTTTCTGCCCACTTCTGGAGGGACAGTTCAGTGTCCACTGACTCATCTGCTGCAGGCTGTCCTGGAAGAAATCTGTGTAGGGCCGCAGCTGGGCATCTTTCCGGCAGAGCAGGTGCCAGTGAGCTGGTAATTCTCATGAGGATGGTCTCTGTGTTAGTCCACAGTTCCCAGGTTCTTCAATATTTTCAAGAATGAAATATTGAGTAATAAAGATGCTCAGAGTTATAAAGTCGAAAAGATTATTGGAAAATGGAAGAGAAAGAGAAAGGAGCTCCCATGTGGGGAGGAACTTCGTAGAGGACCAACTTAAATATAGCTCATTTTGTGTTATTCTTTTTATAAGAAAACTGTGTCTTGTGTTACTTGTCAAGCAACTAGAATGTTGCAGAGAATCGGGACCCTACAGAGAGGTCTGGCTGGGTTAGGTCTTTTGGATGCTCTAGTTGACCTTAGCTACTGCCCATTATCTCTTAGTGAACCTTAGCTCTGGGTCAGAACGATGGTCTTGGGAAATTGTTAACCTAATTTCCTCAGGAAGACCCCAAGCTTTGGCAGGGATGTTTAAAATATAAAATGAAGACAGCTAAAATGGTGCTGCTCACAGAAGCTGGCAAGGGGAAATAAGAGGTTTCCTTATTCACGGCATCTAGTTTTAGCCCTGGGCATGCCAGAGAATGGATTGGGAGTTCTCTAACTGTGCACCTATCGTTGTCCTTGAGTTGTGTATTCCTGGCCCAATAGGAGCTATGTAACCTGAAGGGAAGCAGTAAGAATCACCAGGTAAACTACAGAACATGTGAGCCACATCTTCAGTCCAGTAAAGAATCTTTGTCCTGAAGTTCTGGGTTCTCTTCTTCCAGACTTCTTTGGCCATCCATTCTCAGTGATTTCATAGAGCACCAAGGACACAGGAAGAGTGTGTCATATGCTGTGTGGAGAGTGAACACCCACAACCCTATCATAAAAGCCCAGTAGATCCATCTGAAAAAGTAAGGAGTTAGATGCTGATGTTTCTGACATTCCCAACACATGGTCCACTGTGGTAGGTTTTTGAAAGTGCGTGCGTGCGTGCGTGTGTGCGTGCGTGCGTGTGTGTGTGTGTGTGTGTGTGTGTGTGTGTCTGTTGATAAGTGCTTTACAATCAGGATAGTGACTGCATGGTGATGGGAAGCTGAGAGATGGTAGCCCCCCTCTGCTCACAGGTTTCTGAGATATTCCTCTTTTCTGGGGGGATATAATGCAATGATATTCCAGTGACTGTAGTTACATTCCTGGGGGATTTGCTTGGTTCATTGAGCAAAATGATTTACTCTGATGGGGATTATTTGCTGCTCAACCCTTCATGATGCACCATCAAGCACACTTTCTCTGTGGAGAGAACACAGTTGAGGAGGAATCCCTGCTTTGTGATACTCCCCACCCATAAGACCCACTTCCCTGCCCCTTCTTTCTGGCCCTTCTCCCTCTCTTCATATGGACACTGTGCCAAACACTGATGTTATAATTCCAACCAAAGTGCTCACCTTTAGACTCATGATTTATTAATAACTATGCACATCCGACAAATGATAGGTGTGTAATTTTGGTTTGATATATATATATATATATATATATATATCCTGTCCCCAATATATGTCTTAACCTCATACAATTTAATGAAGGCCAGTGAAAATTTGTTTGAGATCCAGAACAACATAAATCAGCCTGTGCTTTATAGCTAACTCTGGAAATGAACAAATGTTGCATCAGAGCTGCAGATTTCCAAGTGCCATCTTTATTTGGCATGTAGAAATTTAGTTTGCTTTTTATTGGGGTGAGGGGTTCTCCAGAACTATGCATGAGTACTTCTTGGACATTGTCCATCCTTGAATGAGTGAATGAGGATGTGACATGAGGAGCATATCTGTTAGAATTTAATCAAAGAGATCATACCCTCTTAAACTCCTGGGTGAGTGTGTATTCAGAATAAGCATGGTCATTGGAAAACTGAAAGCTTCCTTTCTGGTAGAAATAATCTGTTTTCCTCGTATTTCTGTTGCTCCTAGCAAGAGTCTGGCTGCATAGAAATGGCACAGTGACCACTAGAGATTGAAGGATGCTTTTCTAAGTGCTGGATTCTGCTCAGCACAGAGTGGAAATGCCAGTGTGAAAATTGTCCGATGACAAGGATTAACTAAAAATTGATTCTGATTTGCACTGCCATGGTGTATGTGTGTGATGGGGGCGGATGGTAAGGGGGTCAAGAAGGTGTTGATGCCATGTCATCCATTTCCCAGTATAAGTGGACTTCTGAGTCACTGGGAAGGAGAGAGCTGCTTTTAGAGGATGTGAATCAGGTTTATACCCCAATGGAGAGTTCTTATTGCCCATAAAACAAACCTTTAGCACAGCATCTTTGCCTCTTGTCACCTGCCCAATTAGATGGGGTGGTTTTTCTGGAGCTTTGGGTCTAATTCTGACTTGGACTGTGTCAGTAGCTGCATTTGACTGGAACATTTTAAATGTTTAATAAATAATAATGATTATCCTGATGATAGGCCTTCTGCTTGCTAACAGCTTCAGTCCTCCCCCCTCCCACTTGCTGCCAGTTCTTTCTTTGGGTTCCTTCCCTCCCCTTTGCCTTCCTCCATCACACCTCAGTGACCACAATTCGAATGGATTCAGACCTTGCCCAGTCTCCCAGCTGTACTTACTCTTCCTGAATTCTCTTCAGCTGTTGGAGACTCAGAATTCCTTGAAAGATCCTTACTCTTTGCTCTGCCATCTTGGTGGCTGACCAAGGGATGCAAGCTAGCACATTTCACAGAACTACCTGGAGGCAGGTCAGGCACCTTTGCTATGGATGCTGAATGTAACTGTATTTCCTGAGATGTTCAGAGCAAGCCCCATCTTGGAGCACCCAGCAGGCAGCAGCCCAAGGACCTGCACTTTCTCCCTTGTCTCCACAGGGAGTAATGTTAATAATTATCCAGAGTCCTGCTGCCTTCATTCCAAGACTGTATGAATAGTTTATAATTAGCTGGTTCTATGTTGAAAACAGTGTTATTATTTCCCCCCTAAGTAGAAGCTCTCTCACAAATTGAATGATGGGAGGCTACAATTTAGGATTTGCGGAAGTTGCTGATTTCTAAAAATTTTGGAACCTGATTAGGTAAAGTTTTAGAAAATTTTGTATTGGATTCTCTCCATCTGTGTGTTGTGTAGTGATGTGCGGTTGATGGATCTCTATATAGGCCAGGTTTTGTGCAACTCAAATAAGAAGTTGTGTTGGATCAAACTCATAACCTTGAATATACAAGACATACTCTTCATCCTTCTGAAATAACTTTCTGGCCCCTAGATAAAGTTTTTTAAAAATAATTTTTAAAACTTTAATGTTAATAATTTTTAAAATCTTAAAATAATTTAAAAAATTAAGTCACAATTATTACTTGTGTCCATACTAGATTTTCAAGAATACAATATTCCAACACTAATCCCCCACCAATGTTAACTTTCCTCCACTAATGTCATCAGATTTTCTTCTCCTGAACCAGTCTTCCTCCTTAACAGGGACGTTTTTAAAGATTAAATACGGTAGTTTGGATAGCACAGTGGGGTTGGAGCAATAGCACAGCGAGTAGGGCATTTGCTTGCATACGGCTGACATGAGTTCGATTCCTCCGTCTCTTTTGGAGAGCCTGGCAAGCTACTGAGAGTATTCCACCCTCACAGCAGAGCCTGGCAAACTCCCCGTGGCGTATTTGATACGCCAAAAACAGTAACAACAAATATCACAATGGAGACGTCACTGGTGTTTGCTTGAGCAAATGGATGAACAACAGGAGGACAGTGCTACAGTGCTACGGTTTGGGTCCCATGCTTCATATATTGCTGACTCTACCATATGAATATGTCTAAAGTCTCAAATTCTTGCCCATATTATCTTGTGCCTGCCTCTTTTAACACCATCATCCATTTCCTCTTTCTTTAATCTTTTAGTTACTGTGATCTAGGGCAAAAGGTTTGTTCCACTTTGGTACCTTGCATTTCCTATTCATGTTATTCTATACATCACAGATAAGTGATTTCACTTGATATTTGATCTTCGTCTGAGTTCACTTAACACAATATCCTCCAGTTCCACCCAAGTTGCAGCAAATTGCATGATGTCATCATTTCTTGTAACTGCAGAGTAGTCCATTGTGTGTATATAGCCACACCTGCATTATCCACTCCTCTGTCACTGGACACCTTGGTTGATTTCATATCTTAGCTATTGTACTCAGTGTTGCAATGAACAATAATGAGCATGAATCCTTTTTAATGTATTTCTGTCTTGGGGTTAGGTAACAAGAAGCAGGATGCTGTGTCCTATGGAAACGCTATTCTTTACTGAGAAATTTCCACATGTTTTTCCACAGGAGTTGGACCAGAAAACAATCCCACCAGCAGTGGATTACAGTTCCTTTTTCACTGCATCCCCACCAACACAGGATGTATCCAGCCTTTTTGATATGTGCTCATCTCTCTGGTGTGAGATGGTATCTCATTATCATCTTGATTTGGATTTCCCTGGTAATAAACATGTTTCAAATGAACACATTTCAAATACCCACTGGGCATTCATCTGTTTTTTTCTTTTCCAGAAAAGTGCCTGTTCATATATTCTTCCCAGTTTTTGATAGTTTTTGAGGTTGGGAATTTTGTTTTTATGTTTGTGAGTGCTTTGTATATCTTTAATGTTAGCTAGCTTTTATCTGGTGTGCTGAGTGGCAGTATTCTTCCCTCTTTCATAGGGTGTCTTTTAGTTTTAGTCTGTGTTTCTTTTGCCATGCAGAATTTTTTTTTAATTTGATGCAGGCCCATTTTTCTCATTTTTTTTTCCTGTTATCTTTGCCAGTGAAATCGTATCAACGAAAATACCTTTGAGATCCAAGTCCTGGAGCATTCTGATTTAAACATTTAAAAATGTTTTACATTTTAAAAAAATTTTGGTCTGATATCAAGGTCTTTGAGATTCTTAATTGTAATCCATTAGTCAGAGAGTCTATCTTTGTTCCAGTACCATGCTGTTTTTTTTTAAAGACATTTATTTATTTATTGAATCACCGTGAGAACAGTCACAAAGCCTTTCAGTTCAAGTCTCAGTAGGTCATACAATGATCAAACACCCGTCCCTTCACCAGTGCACATTTTCCACCACCAAGAACCCCAGTATACCCCCTTTCCACTCACCCCCTGCCTGTGTGGCAG